>JAYJMJ010130373.1:0-17835 GCA_036873875.1 Laminaria ephemera | reverse complement strand
TTTGTTTACTCACGAATAAAGTATCGCTTTCCACTGCTAAATTGCGATTTTTCACTCCGGAGAGATTCGAACCTGCACCTTAGTCGTCAGAAGGTTTACGAGGTTACCAACTGAGCCACTGGGAAAGTACATGTGGTGTTTCACGCGAGTTTCACGCGAATTATTAGTGGTTATACATTTTTCGTTCTGAGTATTAGTCAATGGTATTCATTTCTGACTGTTTTTCTGACTGGAAAATCAGGGTTTATACCAGGATGATTCTATGTACGGTAACTACACAAAAAGTTTTTTTCGGGGACAACCTGGTGTTTTATGTGAATTTTAGAGGTGTTACGGTTTTATTGTTGTTTTTGAATGTATCACACCAGGGTTTGTACCAGGGTGATTTTATGTACGGCAACTATACACGGTTCCTTTAGGCTGGCGGACAGTCACAAGGGGTATGCAAGCAAACCGTTTCACGGAAGACAGTTTTTTTGTTTCATGGGGTGCGTGTTTATTGTCTTCATCTGCAACTACCGTACTTACTCAAGCCTAGTACTCGCACCCTACGTAGGTATGACCTATACACTAAACTTACTACGTCTGCGTTTTTATTTATTTTTACTTTCAATGCCATACACTCCCTCTATATTCCGTGAGTCGAAGACGTTGTGGGCCTCCTGTACTTGTCGCGTTACGGTCGGATGCGAGTGTTTGTGTTGCTCGTAAAGTCATGTTCTACCATGCAGTAGCACGATCTCTGAGTGGGGTTCCTTTCCTATCCTACCGGGTGTTTGACAACTGAACGACTCTCTTCTCGAAAATTGATACATGAAAAAATTCCCCTTTGGACACACCTGGTAAAATTTGAAGACACGGTCCAGAATTGCTCAGTAAAACAGCGGGATCGGGTTATCGGGCAGTGCACTCGGTTTTCACTACCGCTACTCACTCCGCCTAAGACGCGACAGGCGTGCGTTGGTCCAAGTTACGCATCGTTTTTCGGCGCAGCCGGTATATCGCCAATGTATCGGGCGAGCGCAGCGAGTTTGTTTCAAGCAATTTAGCTTCATCTCTCTTCAAAATCCATGCGAAATTGAGTATATGAGGGCAGTCCCAACCGATGTGACAAAACATCGGTAAAAAGATCGTCCCGATTTGCCGATTCCGATTCCGATTTGAATATCTCCGACTAGCTGGGTGGATCCATGCGAAATTGAGTATATGGGGGCAGTCGCAACCGATGTGACAAAACAACGGTAAAAAGATCGTCCGGATTTGCCGATCCTGATTCCGATTTGAATCTCTCCGATAACCTGAGTGGATCGGCTCCGATTCACGACCCTACTCTCTCGGAAACGTACCGAACGCCATCATACTCGTATTTATCATATACCTGGTAATACTACACTTGGTATGTGTGGTGTAATATTATTAGTGTTTCACGTCGTATCAGAATTTCCGATAAATCGGAAATCGGATCGGTGATCGGATCGGAAAAAAGATATTCCAACGTCCGACAAGAACACCTTGCTCCTATTATAGCGGGTAGGGTATTTCGCTTTACTGTCCACTATCCTCCTGTTTAGAGGACCCAAGGCGAATAATTCGGCGTCAGACGTTCGAAGGAAAAAAACCTGCGTGCCCCTTCGGCACTACCATGACCTGTACTTCCATACTGTACCGCACTAACGTTGGATACAAGGAGTTGACAGTATTGTAATTGGAGAAACGCATCATAATAGAATATTATTCAATACTATGAGAGCTGGAAACAAAAATGAGGCCCTTGTTTATGGCTTTAATCCTTGCTTATGGCTTTACCTTGGATTTAGTGTGTTTCACACACCTGGCTGGACAGCGATCTAGGACATAGCGAGCAACAGAGACAACGGCATACGCTTGGGTTCGCCGTCGTCATCTGCCGTGGCCCTTGTGCGGACGAACGAAAGACCATGGCGGGGACAGTCGATCATGACTTCCTGTGGAGCTGTGTCGAACTTGGACGTACGTAAAAACAGAACCAAAACGCGCAGTGTTTTCGATGGAAACCGCTGCTTTTTTAAAACAGACGAACCGAGCTGTGGCTTCTGCTTCTGCTAGCTGCTGCTGGCTGCCGCTGTCTTTGCCGCCTTCTGCTCCCTGCTGTTGGGTGATAATGCCCCAACACACATCGTCGGACCTCATACATACCAGGTATACGAAGGATACGGCAGCAGCAAAGGCCCACATAGAAACCCATGTTTTTCTGTTTTTTCTCGCTCTGCTGCTCTGCTGCTGAATCACACATGGCCCTCCAAGCTCTATACTTGTGGCATTCGCGGTACAACAGTAGCCGCGCAGTGAGCCGTATATTTTGTGACAGCCACGGACGGTGCCTGTGTGTATTGTGTATGTGTGTGTGCGCTTTTCTAAGTGTGAGTGCGGCATGTGCTGTCACATTATAGGAACAAACACACAAAACGATCAAAAAGAGCTGTGGAGTTTTTCAAAAGCAGCCGCTCAACCTCGCAGCGACGAAATCAGTACCGTATGCAGCAGCAGCAGTACAGCAGCAGCGGTACAACGGCAGCCGTGCTTCAAGCTCTTGATTTTGTGTCAGCAGTCGCGGTGTTTGTGTGTGTGGTTGGTGCACAGCAGGAGATCGAACCCCGACAACCATTTCACGTTCAATGCAACAATCAAACACACATCGTCGGACCTCATACCAGGTATACGAAGCATACAGCAGGAGCAAAAGCAGTAGCTCGTACCAGACCAGGTATTTATCATTGAAACGCCTGTGTTCACCCTTCTCGACTAGCGACGCCCCCGGGATATCAAGTCAACCCCATCCCAAAGAACATTGTACGTCGTATGGCATGCACTGCATGACAATCCGTTGATTTCTTATTCCACAACACGGCCCCTCCGCCATTGGGACGGGGGCGCCGGCCCTATTCCCTAGTCATAAATATATAGCATACTGGTAGAATGTTTTGTCAGTGTTTTCAAGGCTTTCTACGGGACAACTTTTTTGTCCTCGGGATCACATCCCCCGAGATTTAGTTTCAGCGGGACTTCACGGTATTTTTTGTACGGGACCCGGCAACCACGGGACTGAACGATATTGTTTGTGAGGGATCCGGCGGTACTGCCCGGGACGAGATGCAGCCACGACGGGACTCGGCGCGACTTTTTTTATGGGATCCGGCCACCGCGGGACTCCCCGGGCAAGATTCAGCCGCGACGGGACTGAATGGGATTGTTTGTGAGGGATCCGGCCACTGCTGGACTCCCCGGGTGGGATGCAGCCACGACGGGACTCAACGGGATTTGTTTGTATGGGATCCGGCTGCCACGGCATTCAACGGTATGCTTTTGTACTGGACGCGGCTACAACGTCATATTACAGCAATGTGCGACCAGGACGGTGGTACCACACGTAGTACGTGTTGGTTTGTACGGGATCCGCCCACCGCGGTTACTCGGCGATTTTGGTACGCGCAAATACGCGTCAAACACCTAACATGTACCCTGGTTCTTCAACTCTCTCATCGATCTATTTTTTATACCGAAGTATTGAACTAAGGGACACGCGGCATTCATTGATAACGACGTATTGAACTGTGGTACAGCGCCAACAACACGAGCGGCCGTGCTGTTCCCCAGTGTACTGCTAAAATGTTTTGGTTGGACGCTGGCACACGGAGGTCACCAAATTCAGCAAGAAAAACAACGAACGATGTACGAGCCGGCAGGTGTGGCCACAGGAGGACCATCAGGTGTCGGGCCTCTTGGTCCGCAGCAGGCGCTGCTGTCTCAGATGAGCAGTTTACTTAACGTGGTTCATGAGCTGTGAACCGGGACGGTTCGAGGGTGCTGGTGGCCTCGTGTACCCATAGAAGGTGGTGGTATATACCAGGTACTACAGTAGGTACCAGGTATGATATTTCGTGTGCGGCACCTTTGCTGTTGCTTTGAGATGCCTGTGAATCGATTTTGAAGGCAGCATCTTGACAGGAGTGCTTGCCGCAACAGCAGTGGGGAGCAGGCGCTGCTACCTCGCCAGCAGCAGGTTCGTTAGTGACACATGCTACTAATAATGCTGCCACTGTGGAGGTGCACCATTTTGTTTCTCGGGCTCCTCATTTGAGGAGGTCTAAACCTCACCCAAAAACTGATTTTGAGAAGAATGAACGATGTGTACTACAATAATAGAGGTAGCACGTATTGGTTGAAACGGTTTCTGAATGACAGGGATCATCAACCAAAAACCGTCGGAATTTCGGTACTTTTTTTACAACAATTTTCGTTGTATACCTAGGCCATGGGATTTTTCGTCGGGTAGCACTTTATTTTTCCCCAAAATCAGTTTTTTGGGAGAGGTACGGGGCTCCTCAGGTGAGGAGCCTCAGAAAAAAAGTGGTGCAGCACCTCTATCGTTACATGTGTCGAATGAAAGTGCAACCCGATGAACAAACCTATGGCCTAGGCATACAACAAATTCAGACTGCAAAACAAGAATGACATCCCGACGAATTTGGGTTAAGGAGCCCCGTCATTCAGAAACAAAAACGCCAAAACTAGTGCTACCTCTATCGTAGCACGCGCGTAGTGCTCATGCTATGTCGGACTCTTTTGGTTAGGGCCGTGTGTGTTTGTGTGCGTCGCCGCGCTCCGCTCCCGGACCTTTCTCCGTCTATCTCGCTCTCTAAACACCAAAGAAAAGGGTTTCTTTGGTGTTTCTCGGCGTCGTACTGGGGGGCGAGGTGGTCTCAACACTATTAATAGGAACGGGTATACATTTTGTTTCGGAAAAAATAATTAAAAAAAACAGAAACTAATAAGTACAAGGTAACTCGAGAGACAGCCAGTGAAATGATACTTCCGTGTATATCGTATCAGTCTGTCCTACTACGCTGGAGGACGACACTTGAAAAACGACGGGATTCCTCGTTCCCATATTCACGGGAGTCGGGATATCAGCATTATCGCGGGATTTGCTTGTGCGGGAACGGGATTTGGGAATTTCCGCGGGACGCGTTTGTGCGGGAACGGGATTTCGCATTTTTCACGGGACCACCGGATAATCCCGAATCCCGTACAAAACCGCGGGATTCGTCCCGCGGGAAAAATCCCGTAAAAAGCCCTGAGTTTTTTTCCCATTATGTACCAAAACAGCCACGAGCATTTGTTCTATATCGGAATGGGTGATACACTACTGCTGTACTGAGTCTGCCGTATATTATCGGAAGGCAAAAATAATGATGACGAGTGAATCCGAGTTTCTAACTTTCACCTCGCCAAATAAACAATGACCCCTTCGAGATAGCTGAAGCCTGGTTTGCCGTCCGCCGCCCGGAATAGCCCGAAAAGAACGAAACCAGGACCGCCTATATTCTTGTTCGTCCAATCACGACAGCACACAGCAGGCACTGGACAGCCAGCTACTCACCAACGCATACAAGTATAGCAGTTTCAAATATCCTGCTGCGCGACTTCCAACTGAAAGCTATGCCCTCTTAAAATTTGAAATATATATATATCCTACCGCGCGATTTCCTAGCCAAAGCTGTGACCTCTCAAGAAAATCATACTAAAATCTCGTTTCTATTTTATTCTAGATAGGTTTTCGGGGTTTTAGGCCATCGGGAGATTTTTCCCCCAATGAATGGCTGCGCGCGTTCTTCTGTTTCCACTTCCACGCCCTCGTTTTCCAGGCGCCATGGGCGGGCGTCTTGGCGGTATGGCATATGGGACACATACGTTGTTTTGTGCTTGATTTGTTTTGCCCCTTTTCCTATAACATTTTTAAATTCCAGCTCAAGTCGTGACAGGTTTGACCCTCAGTGCCGTTGTGGACAAGCTGCGCTCACAGATGTCTGTCCTTCTCTCCCCTTGGCCTTGCCTTTGTTCGGATCGCGCACTACCGTGAACATGAAAATGTGCCTGAATCCTAGTACATCCCAAGTGAATTCTGTGGAAAACATGCAGCTCATTCATTCCCCTGCGAAGGGCATTTGTTGTGACAGTTGGGCTTGACATGTAGGGTTTCGGTTTTTGCGTTGCATTTTAGGTTAAGGGGATGAATAGCGAACTTATCCCGGGGGAAACATGCCTTCCACCTGTGTTACGTCCTGGATTGGAGCACTCGCTCTGTGGCTCGAACCACTTCCTCTGGCCCTGGCCAAGCTCACTATTTTACGCGGGACCAGAGGCATCAGAACCCACGATAAACACAAAAAAACTCTATCTTCCCTTTGTTTTACATACCATATTTGGTTATGATTACTATGCCCCCCCTTAATAGGGCAGAGGGGTGGCGGCTGGCTCGAGGAGATCAGAGAGAGGTTTTGGGGGTGTGCCTGATGGAAACGTGATTTATAAACAAACATGGAGTGTGCCTGGGATTTGCCATTGATGTGTTGGCACGATAGTGGTCTCCACTGCCGTGCGTGATGCCTGAAACGCGCACGTTCATAAACATGGTGTTCAACCCGAGAATCGAGCTCGGGTTTCCACAAAGGACGCCGAAAGTGCGACCTTTGTCCGTGCTTAAATTAAACATCTAGCCTTTGTGTTTTGTACGTATTATGCCAAGATCGTTAACTTGCGTATCCGGACCTGCACCGACGTTTCTATAGTTAACCGCGGTTTCGGATAGGGTGACAACATCAAAATAATAACTGCGCAACGTGACTTTATCTTTGGTTTTGCTTGTCGAGAACGCAAAACGTGGCAGCGAATCTTTGAAGACGCATGCTACAATAGGGCCAGAACCATCTATGTCCGAGGCTCCTCACTTGAGGAGTTTTACATACCTCAACAAAAAAACTGGCTTTGAGAGTAAGAAAGTACAATGCGATTAACAAACCCACGGCCTAGGTTTAGAGTCGAATGCTTTGGTAAAACACCGCGACGTTGGGGAGTTCCTCTTTTAAGGAGCTCCGTCAGTCATAATTAGTGCTGGCCAAAAAGAGGTGCAATACCCTTATCGTAGCAGGCATCTGAACGCGATTTAGCTGACACGTGGCCATCAAGGAAGGTAAGTTTGCGTATTTAAGTGGGCTTTCACCGTCAAGTCTGTAGTGCGGCTGCTGCAAGATAAAGTACAGTGGTGTTGGGGGCAGGGTTAAGACGGTATGGGCCTGGAACAAGAGCGGGCGCGTTTGCTGGGAGAGTGAGCTGTGGAAGAAAAAAGAACCCAAAGCGTTGCTGCTTAAACCTTTTCCAACGCCTACGTTTATCCGAATTACTCCAATTGTAAGCGTTTAGTCTATGTATCGGGAGTACAGTGCTAAAAGGGTTAATGTTGTGCAAGGCGTATATTGTGGAGGTTTGCCCTCCTCCCAGCTTCTGTCGCTGGCCGGGCATCAAACAAATAGTCCATCCATGTCGCAGAGGCAACGCGGCCGGCAATGCCGTTAACCTAAACGCAAGCGCTGTGTGCTATAGTGGACCCCCTCCTGCAGCCAGTCTAACGCTACCCCCGCGATCACACTCCAGTATTCACATTTTTCACAGGTTAGACCCTCGATTCCCAGGGCATCTGCGGAACTTCATAATCCCCCTTCACCCACACGTTTGAAACCTTGCCCAATACACTGTGTGTACCCTACTCTCGTCACCACGCCCTCCCGACAGATCTCAGCGCCTCTATCGCTGTTCGCTACGGATATTGTGAGAAACGGACTGCTGTACAGCCGGTTTAGGTCGCTCCTTCAGCTTACGACGTGGAGCGACGCAACGCATTGTCACTGAGCATAGAAAATACACATACAGCTCCTATCCGCAGGAAGTACTTTGTCGAGACAGTGTCGTTGATGCCGACGGCGAGTTACGTTTTGGAAACGGCCAAAAACGCAACGGCCTTGCCGCGGGGAAGAGTAGTGTCAACCACTGCGCAAGGCAAACATGTTCGACTTTTTTGACACACGTGTGGAGAGCTTTGACACCAACGGCAACGGAACCTTCTTTATCGGTGCCTCCTTCATCTTCATCGCGTACTTCTTGCACCCCGCGGTAGAGTCCGCCTACCACAGGGTGCGCGCCTACCGCGCCTGGCGAGCCCTCGAGATGCGCCAAGAGGTGGAGGTCACCAACTACCCCATGCTGGCGGAGACTTTGGGAGGGCGCGGGAAGTGGGATACGGCGCGGATCATAACCGTGCTGCTGGCGGTGTTTTCGCTTTTTTCCTGGGGTCTGGAGCTATCGATGGACCTGGCCTATCATGAGGGCGAGGCCGATCTTCTCAATCGACCACCGCCGGTGATACTTGTGACCAATACTAATGGGAATGGGTCGGTTTGGCAGGTGAGCAAGCCCTCGCAGTTGTTGCACGATGTGCTCTGATGACCCTCCAGGTCTATGCTCAGAAACTTGTACGATTTGGAATATGTATATATATATACCTGGTATTACTCTGGACAGTTGTCTTGCTGGGATTGGGTTCGAGCCCTGCTGAATTCAGCGACCAGACATTCGCATGCAGAGCCATACTACTGTAGGGGTTGCACGTCTGAGCCTAAACGTATATCCCCGAGTGAGGGGTCACCCCATAAGGTTGGACCCGATGTGTTTCACAAAAATTCTTCGTTAGATACCTAGCCCGTGAGGTTGTGTATTGGGCTTTTAGAATGCATTATTTTTGTCAAAGTTGGTTGTTCTGTGAGGTATAAATCTCCTCGAGTAACGAGCATCGTAAATAATAGGTGCTACCCCTATTGCAGCATGGCTCTGTAGGCCTTGGGCTGAATACGACCTTACGCCGTTCATGTTGTCGAAAACGTTCGCACTTGTGTCGCGCTCGTGTTTTGTCAGGTGAAACGACAGGAGGATTTGGCCTATGACGACGACTGGAAAAAAAAGTTCAACATGGATGACAACGAAGCCAGCTCAATGTACGACGTAAAGGAAAAAAAAACTTGTCGCAAAGGTGTCGTCGAAGGCAGCATTCGTGTCGCACAATGGTCTGCCGACCCCAACGACGACGAGCGACCAGCTCCTTTGTACTACAATCAGAAAGCCAGTGCCAACGCCACCAACGTCACCGTCGCTAACCTTCAGTGCACGGTAGACCTGTCCAAAAAAGACATACCGGTACACACTGTCGGCGACGATGCCACTACGACGTGGGGCACAGTTGACTTATGTGACAACGGGCCCAAGCTGTCTACCTTGATCGAAGAAGAGGACGACACAAACGCCCCCCCAATGCTAATTCTAAACCGCCGTGTCGATGGGCAGACGTTCCTCATTGTGGAGGAGAGCAGCAATTATCCCAGTTTTATGTATTCGGTTTGGACCAACGGAACCCGACACAGTGACTCAATCGAGCTAACCCACGTGTTCTATATAGCGGCCACAATGCGGCTTGCGGAGGCGGTGGTTACAGCAATCGTTCACGGAAACCTAACTGGGCGTGAATGCTTTTTGTTGGTCAGGGTAAACAGTGAGCTTGGGGACGAAAGTGTCGATGAGTCCATAGGTCGAGCCAAGCCGTTTGGCGAAGACCCCATAAACGAATACGTGCAAATCCAAGAATTGGAGACCATAGAGTGCGGACTGGAAATCGACCAGAAAGCATTGGTATGTTTGGTGTTTCTAATATTGCTCACCTCAGTGGGTATCGCATGGTCGTTCTGCTTGCGATCCAGCATTGACATGAACGTCTACGACCGAGACGAGCTCATCCGCGCCGTTTCCATGTCCGTGGCAAGCAGCAGCACCGCTGAGTCCGCGATACGCATCTTCGTACGCAAGGAGGACAGTGGGAACTTGAGGGTCGTGATTAGTGAAACAGGCGACGCGGAAACTGGCTGTAAGCGATTTTTCAGACGGGGGCGACCGGAGGTCGAGGACAGGGACCCTGCCACGGACGCCGTCGAAGACAACCAGCTCAACAAACACTTGGGCGGTGACACTGTCCTGGTGGTACCACGGACGGTGACGCTCGAGGGAGTACGAATTGGCATGGGCAGACGCTGGCCAGGTCGGAACCGCAACTACATTCTCCCTCCAAGCGTCGCATTGAGCTCGTCTCCCGTTCCTTCGTCCTCCCCCGTTCCTTCGGCCTCCAGTGCTTTGGTTGCAATGCCGCTTCAACCCTCCCCATTGTCGCGTATTCCGCGAGCGGGACCGGGGCTTGCTAGAAGTAGCAGAGGTGCATCTGTGTTGTTTGATGCAACCTTCTCCACCAGCGACAGTGGGGAAGACGAGCTCCACGGCGTGTTGGCAGGCTGCAGTAACGGGAACGAGAATGGCGGTGCACCGAGCGCGCCCATTGAGGCGCCTGGCGGTCAGAGGGGGGCGTCACCTACGCCCCAAGGCATCCAGCCTCCCGACATTGAGGGGGCGCGTGTGTTGAATGGCCGCCGGGGGTGGAACAATGCGTTGCGGTTTTCGTCGAGAAGGTTGATGTCTGGAGCTGACAGGCCGGCGTCCACGGTAGCACCGTTACAACACGAAGCAACACTTGGCCCTCCGACCTTGGGCCCTCTTACCCAGACCTGGCAGGACGAAACCAAGGAATAGAAGTATTCGTTTCGTGACATGGGTGGAGCCAAGAACGGAGGTTCCCCACCGTACTTCGAAGAAAAGGTTGGAAACAGCCGTATTTGAAAGAGAAAATGGAAGAGGCCTTGAAAGAAAAGTTTAGAAACGTCCGTATTCCAAGGAAAGCCTAGGACACCGTCGTACTTGAAGTAACCCATTACACGCGGGGATGCGTAAGCCCTTTTTGCTACACCGTAGGAAGATGGCCCCGTCTGGGTTGAGGGGTGACATGATGAAAGGGTGATGCACCGATGGCGTAAAGCCGGCTGTTATTGCAATCACGAAGTCGGGCGCGACGAACGGCGTCCACAAACAACAGCAATATTGTTTGAAGTTTATACGATACACCAAGATAAAAATAGACCGATGTGAACATTTCGTTGATATGATTTTTTACTTTTATGTTTTTCGTGGGTAGATGGTTGCTGCCCCTATCACTGTTGCCCCACAAGCACTTGGTGGGCGTGCTGGTGTTGTGCTTTATGCAGTTTCTTGATTGGCAGAAACAGCAGTGCGGGACACAAGTCTGATTTTGATGGTTCTGCCCGTTTGGCGTGGGTCCGCTCGTAGTCTCCGCACGTAAATTAGTTTTAAGAGGGGAGGGCTTTTCATTGCGCGGGAGTGTCAGAACTCTTGTGTATTTCATCCATATCGATCGATCAGTGTTTGTAACGCGTGGTAACGACGCCAGGTGTGCGTGGTGAGAAACCAAATATATTCCGCCGAGGCATCTCTTCTAAATGACACAGAGCCCACTAGAGTCTGCAAAGCGGTTTTTAGTTGTATTTCGCTGTTGCCGCAACGCGGTTGCGTGCATAGGGATCAGAGAGGTGAGTTAGGTTTAAAAGATGTTCCATAATCTTCAAAGCAAAGATAAATATATGGCTTATTCAACGGCGCAAGGGGGGGGGGGGGCAGGTTGTGAATCTAGTAAGGGCATAGCTCTACCGTTCTTTCCTTAGCGGGGTATACCCATCGGAGGCGACCTAAGTCGCCTTTTCGTTTGAACCGGCTACGCACACAAGAACTGCTGTTAGGGCTACATGTTTGGGTTGGGGGAAAGTTCCGTATGTTTCGCGCCATTTCAACACGGCTTGCCACGATTAAGTATGTTCGGCATTCTGTGCTGCATGTTGCGAGAAATAGAGCGTATCTTGTTAGCGTGGAACGCAAAATGTTGTCTCCTAGAAGTAGCGTACAGGAGTATCCAGTGAAGGAGACAACAGCAGACGTTTGGTGTATCGGCTGCACGCATAGAACATGACTTATGCCCCCTACTGGTTTTGGGGAGCTTCACTCATTTCACGAACTCGAGACAAGGACGTCATATAGAACAGGTTCGGGCAGTGGGTTTAGCTTGCTAGTCTTGACAACATTTTTGCTTTTTTCCGTTTGGCTCCACGTCGCCAAACGAGAATGCCAATGGTGAGAGACGGGTTAGAATCTCAGAGGTGTCTATTGGAGAGTAAAATATTAGTCTTCGGACAGGCGAAATACGCCCTATAGAATCTTGTGCCTAAATGCACAGAGTAGTGGGCGTTGGACGAGCAGCGGTCTTATGGAGCAGACAGATCGCGCTCAAAGCTTGTGGGTGGTCGATTCAAACTGGCTGCAGCCGTGTTACAAGTTGCAAGTCCAACTGAATATCGTTTACGAGCAACGCAAATATTATCGCCGCATGTTCAACGAATATTGACGCGGTCGGTTGTTCCAAATCTAGAGTAGATGGTGGTTTTGCTTCTCGCCTGTATATCTGTAGAGCAAGCATTCATTGACGGCCCCGCCGGCTGGGGGGGGCGGTCCGATGGAGTGTGGCTTGTTGACCAGGGTTAAACGTCTCGTCTCCCTTTCGCCAACTCAAATGTTTAGCCGTTTTGGTGAACATGTTACACCAGTATATCGGCCGTAGCAGCGCCCAGTATATATTTGGGTCGCGTTCGGATGGGGCAAAGTGCTGTCTGGCTGAAGAACGTGCTTGTGATTCATGAAACAGTACCATCCGTGTAGTCTGTGGGCTTGAAGTTTAATGGAAGTTACATATATACCAGTTGCATATGTACCAACGATGTTGTATACGTGTGACACGGTGTGCAAGAATGGTGCGTGTGGAGGCTCTTGTCTCTGTGAGAATAGATGCAGAGGTGGCACCGAAATGGCTGTGAAAATTACTTGTTTTGAAGACGAAAATAGATTGCTTGGAAAGGCGCTTAATGTAAAAAGAAGAAACGAAAGAGAGAACAAAGACAATGGGAGAAGACGAAAAAGGGGGTGGCGAATGTAGGGCTGACTGTCACCTGATCATCAGGAGACTTCGCCCACGCTACGGGCAGATGTGCTCTACCGGCTGTTGTACTGGCCGACAGTCCGCCCTACGGCAATGTTCCCTGTACCGATCCGTGATACCTATGGTGGTAAGCTAGTTACAAGTTCAATATACATTACACCGGCGGCGAGAAGGAACAAGCTTGAGGCTCGCCGCATCCACAACACAGCAGCTGCGTCAGCAGCGGCGGTGGCGGCAGCGGAGGCGGCTGTACTAGAATGTACCAGCGCAACCATATCATGTATGTGGTATGTACGAGGTGCCAGGCATAATACGAGTAGTTATCGCGAGATAACAAACCCTCTCCTTTTTGAAAAACAAAAGTGCTTTTGCGCGAGACTTCTTCACAGCACAGTTCACCACCGTACCATGAACACCTAGCTTTGGGCTTCCCGTCTGGTCGCGCCCCGCAATCAATCCGTCTCCCTCCGTGCGTCGGCCGGTGCTTGCGGTGTACAAACGCTGTCTCGCAGTTGTTTTCTGCCTGTGCTGCTTGATGCTGAGTTCCCCAATGTGTGTATTCGATGCGTTGTTGTTGGACGAACCAGCAGCGGTTGTGTCTATCAACGAAGTGGTGGCTGCTCGAAGCCGCTGCTGCTCTCTTTCTGAGGCCCCCGGTGGTTGCGGTGTATGAGGCGTATACGCCTAAGCCTTGCTATTCTACTGTAGCTGCTGTGTATACCGCTGCTGTGGACGCAACGACGTGTTTGGATCGAGGCTACCTAGAGGTAAGTTTGTCAACAGCTCGCACACCACGAGGACAGCAGTACACAGCAGGGAGCCCAGGAACGCTGTTCAGGTGGTGTCCATTCGAGGCATTGCTGTGTACGCGCTCAGGCCGACATGTCCGCGGCACCGGGCCGGTGTGCGCGTGCTCTGGTGCTTGCTGTAACCCTTTTGTGTGAGTTTTAGTGGAAGGGTAAAACCTGGGGATATAAAACCCCAGTTGTGTTTTGGACAAAGCCATACCATGATTTTGGGAACAACCGTTACGGCGGACGCGCCCCATGTGCAGGAGTGGCCTGCACACAAGCTGTGCAGGTCGTTCGTTGGTCTTATTGGTCGAGGCTGGCCATCCGACCGCCCCGGTGTTTTTTACAAAACGCCACCAAACCAAGCGGCGGAGCCGCGTGACTGCCCCTGCCGACCCCGAGCCCCTCAAAGGGTCGGGGTTACTAGGGTTAGGATTAGGGTTAGGGCTAAAGTTAGGATTATGCCAAGGGTCGGGTTGGTCCGGACCAACGTGCAAGTGTTGAAAATAACCTGTCGAAACCTGCACAGCTTGCGTGTAGGCTGCTCCTGCACATAGGGCGGGTCGTTATGGCGGCGGCCTCACCCATTTGTGAAAGGCACCCTATTTTTTGGCTGCCAGAACGTTTGGCCGTCAAAAGTAGAAACTTGCACTAAAGATACTGCAGAGCCAAAGAAAAGGCTAAAAAAGAACACGAAGACACTAATCCGGCACATACAGACGGGCACCCTATTTTTGTATGACCTTGTATATTTGCGTACTCGTACTTTCTTCACTGCAAGGCCGAGGAATACACCCAAACAACACCGACGTAAGTCGAGTACAGCATAATGTGTACTCTGGGACCATTCAGTTTTCATGAGCTTGTATCATAGGATATCATGCGTACTACAGCAGTATTACGGAGGGCCATATAGTAATCAGGACCCACGATATACACAAAAACCTATATATTCCACTGTTTTTGCTAACCATATTTGGTCCTGATTACTGTGTTCCCCTGTAATAGCAGTACAGTACAACTCGTGACGCATGTTACGGTTGAGGTGCGGGCATTTTTTTTCTGAGGCTCCTCACTTGAGGAGCTCTAAACCTCTCCCAAAAAAACTGATTTGAGGACAAATTAAAAGTGCTACCCGATGAACAATCCCATGGCCTAGTAGGTATACAACGAAAATTATTGCACAAAAAAAACGAAATTCCGACGATTTTGGGTTAAGGAGCACCGTCAAAAAGAAAACGTTTCAGGTAAAAAGTGCTATCTCTGTCGTAGCGCGCGTCTCGTGCGAATGCTATAAAGCAAAGGCAACAAAGAAAACGAATGAAAAACACCTTCCCCACGAAAACGAAATAACGAAACGACAGAAAGATCAACCTAGTTCGTATCTGGTATCACTGAAGGCTCTTCTGCTTCCTGTTGAACTGCTGCGTTATTGTTGCTGTTGCTGCTCGTGGTGGCCTTCGTGTTGCGGTTGTCGTTTAGTTCCACGTAGATAGGAGTGCCATGCAGAAGAAGAGTAGGTCGATGTCGAGAGTAGATAGAGAAATAGATAAATAATGTAAACTGATCAATGCGCCGGGTCGTTGCTCGCAGAGGGAAGCATGCCGACGCGTAGAGTCGTGATGTTGCTCACACGTATCTACTGTAGGTGACGTGAAGTTTCATGGCGGAAAAATTACACTATAGTTGAAGAAGAAGAGCAGAACGATGTGTGTATGCGTGGAGAAATGGTTGTGTAGCTGTGAATTGATGATGCTGATTCTGAAAGCACGATTCGTGTCAAGGCTCATGACCTGAACGGATGATGCGTGTCGAGGCTCCGTCTCTGTCAGAAGAGATGCAACGGTGGCACCGAAGTATCTATGGTTCCGTGGAAGTTGCCGTGGACGTACTTGGAAGCGATGGAAGTTTTCCTTCCAAGGAAGTACATGGAAGCAGTGGAAGCACCCACTACTTCAATGGAACCTTCCACTACTTCCACGGAAGCTTCCTGTGGCTTCCACTACTTCCACAGAAGCTTCCGTGGAAGTAGTTGAAGCTTCCGCACAAGAAGTGGAAGCATATATGGAGGTGGACAGAAGTAATAGGAGCTTCCGTCGATTTTCCATTGGACGCTTCCACTACTTCCATGGAAGCTTCCGCAAGATTACATCATAGCACATGAGTGGGAACTTCCGTACAAGCTTCCGTGTAAGCTTACACTAACTTCCATGGAAGCTTCCATAACTTCTGTGGAACCTCCCGTGGAAGTCCGAGCGCTTCGATGGAGGATTCTGCTGAAATTTCCCTTTCGATGGAAGCTGGAAGCTTCGACCACTTCAGAATCAATGGAAGCTTCCACTGCTTCCATGGAAGCTTTCACCATTTCCGTGGTAGCTTCCCCACTTTCATGGAATCTTCCACCAATTCCATGATTGCGTGGAATCTTCTATTTTTTCCATCGAAGCTTCTACTACTTCCATGGAAGCTTCCATCTACTTCCTCGAGCAGAACAAGCCCCTCCCTTTCAGAACGGAAATGGCAAGGTGCCCACGTTCTGTGTTTGGCGGGCAAACTACGATTTCGACGGTAGTGTACAACATGAGGAAATGCCCTGAGCTCTCGCAAGGCAGACGACAACATGGCATTGTGAAATGCGAGGGAGTGGCTTGACGTTTCGAAAAGTAGGGGATAATGTGGTTCTGTGGTATACGGGGGGATGGCATGACCTTTCAAAACGTCAGACAACATGGGTTTAAACTTTGTGGAATGCGAGGGGGTGATCGGACCTTTAGCAACGTGGGCGACAACGTGAGTTTGTGGACTGCGACGGGGTGACTTGACCCTTCGCAACGCGAGTGACAACGTGCCTTTGTGGACTGCGAGGGGGGGCGCTGACCTTCCGCAAAGTGAGCGACGGCGTGTCATTTTTTTAATCGAAGGGGTGATCTGACCTTCGGCAAAGTAGGCGACCGCGTGTCTTTGTGGTATGCAAGAGGGCGATTTGACTCCCAGCAACGTGGGCAATGGCGTGACTTCAGCAATGACTGTGGGCGACGTGATGTTCCACAAAGTGAGTGACAACGCGACCTTTTAGGCTGCGGGGGGATGACACGACCTTTAGAAGCTTGAAGTGGCCAAGGCACGAGTTTCCGGGAACGTCCCACAAATTAGTATCGCAAACCCTTTTCGCGTAGTATTACATTCGTGTGGAGGTTATACGTACTTCCTTGCTGGAAGATACAAGCCAGTGTGTCAGATGATACTATACTTGTGGCAGACGAACTAGTAGCGCGAACTGGGGGCGCGCTCTACTTTGTAATGTGCTATTGTTTTTACCTCCTCATATTTGAGTGCGACGAAATTAATGTGTTCAAGTTGCGCAAGCTGGTCGCACGCACAGTAGGTCCTTTTTGTGACCGTTGCATGATAGAGGGCAACAGTAATTATGCGTACTATAGTATCGCGAACTGGCGGCACGTTGTAGTGGGTCGCTGGCGTGGCCTCTGCATTATTCAGTGAGACAAAATCATGTATACCATGGTAGCGCGAACTGGCGACATGCTGTACATGTCTGAGCGAAACAGCAATGATGAGTGCGAGTAGCGCAAAAGGCGGCACGCTCTAGTGGAATGGATCTTTTTATTGATCCCGTTTAGGTTGAGAGCAGTTTCGCAAGGAATGCTGCTGTATACCATACGTAGCACATTGTGTGTCACACGTAAGATATTGTGTCACACTCGAGAAGAGCTGGAGGCTAACGCTGCCACCTTTCGCCGCTGCCACTTAGGCGCGTGGTGAGGCAGAAACGTAGGTGGTGGAAGTCAGCAGGCCTGTAGAACATTAATAGATGTAGGTCAAGTTAGTGGTAGAAACAATAATTCAATTGTAGTTGCAATCGGACAGTGTGCAGGATGAGCTTCAACATCGATCACGCATAACACGTCCCAAAATTAAGAAATAAACCCAAGGGAAACAGAACGAACGTTGTAAATGATGTGAGTTCTTAATATCACAGTATCCAACCCACTCGCCAAAACAACGCTCTGTCTACCGGTGCCATAGGCAGCGGCCACATGGTACACAATGGAAGAAAAACACAGGAGGCAAACTGACCACACGAAATGACCGCTAAACACATAGTACCGGCACACCGATACCCCATAAGTACCTACTGGCGTCCCCAGTGGCTCAGTTGGTAACCTCGTAAACCTCCTGACGACTAAGTTGCAGGTTCGAATCTCTCCGGAGTGAAAAATCGCA
>JAYJMJ010130267.1:0-17840 GCA_036873875.1 Laminaria ephemera | reverse complement strand
CGGCGCTGCGCTGCTGAGGTAGCTGAGCTGGGTGTGCATTTTTTGTGATTCAACAATGTAGTACGTACATACCTGGTATGGTGAACCTGGTATGATACTATGATAGCTCGGTAATGCGCGAAAGAGTAAACACAGCACTGCACAGCACACAGCACCGCACCGCACGGCAGGGCACGGCACCGCACGGCGCTGTGCTGCTGAGCTAGGCTGCGCTGCTCTGCCAAGCTGAGCCAAGCTGAGCTTAGCTGGGACCTGGTATGATGATACTTCGTATTGCTCTGTGCTGTACTACTACAGTTGTAGTAGTAACAATAACGAAAGAGAAAATAACCGTGTAGCAAAGAGAACGGAGAAAACAAAGAACGGTCAGAAATCCGGGAAGGTTCTGAAAATAACTCGAAGAAAAGAAAGAATGCAAATAATATTGTCGTCGGCAATCACGGGCTGAGGCTGGCTGTGAGCTAGGACGATGTGCCGAGGGAACACACTGAACGGGGGAGGACAAAAATATGCATGTCTATGTAGCCGCGTTCGAAATCGAACTCATCTGCTGTTCCTGATTTATGCGTGCTCCCCCCCGCACATCCTTACTAGCAGAACGCTTAACCAACCCGATCACCATTCAATGTAGGAGCCAAGTACGATTTCGAACTTGTCTCCTTTTCCTCCTGTATGTGGTACTACTGTCCGAAGCATCGACGAAGAAAGGTTGATCAATCCAAAGCATCCGTCTCCCGTGTTGAATATGGGCACCTCCATGCGATAGCAGCCTATCGTACTGATGCTCTCTGCAGGATCGGCTATGTCGAGTCGTATGTCGTACCTTGTACCGGGTAGTATGTTGTTTATGGTATCACGTGCACTGTACGTTGCGGTTCGGCGAATGGTCGTGAATAGTTATGCCGCAAAATGAGTTTAAACTTAAACTATTTGGATCGGCAGTTGATGCGTGGACTACAGCGAAATGTCGCAGCGAGCAATGCTAAGCTCGCAGCCCAGAGGAAGGGGACTGCTGGGGCTTCCAATTAGGGTCCATTCGCCTCGACCGCCCTACACCATAACCGGCGTCATTTCGTCGTGATGAACCTCTTGTCTCGTCCCGAGAACTCCTCTCACAACTGGACTACCGCCTTCTTGCACATCATCACCAGTTTGGCCCGAGCTGCCTAACAAAAGCTACGCTTAGCCTGCAAAAACGCCATCGACCATCGTGCAGAGACCAGGTCTCGCCACACGGCTTGAGGACGGCACCATCTGATGGTTTGAACGATAACATCCCGTACAAGGCCTGTAACTACTCACCCTTCGTGAAGCCTCACGATAAGGCGAACGCATTGGCATTGTATCTTGACTGCTTGCGATCTCGAACTATGGGTACCGTTGTCTGTATTCCTGGTATGCGCGAGACGCATTTCGACCAGGAACGTCTACCCTACCTAACAAAAATCAGATTGTCATTCATTACAAGCCAATTGCGATTTATAGTTAGGCTATTTTTTCTGATGTACGTGACGTCCATCCCCATTTTAAACAGAAGGGAAGGACGGTGAATCCAATATATCTGTTTCTCGGACCGGTACTTACTCACGCGTGGCCAAAACTCATAGTGCGGCGAAAATATCGATATCGTAGCCGCGGGTGATTTCGAACCACTCTAAATTTGTCGTGAAGGTGGCAAGGACTTTCCGAGCCTGATGTGCTATACGTATATGGATCTGGATGCTTCGTACCCGGTATATCACAAAAGGGAAATGCCCTTTGAGGTATTTGTCGATACGATTTTGTGCATTGTCGATTTAGATCCTTGAATAGACCAGGTATGGACGTCATGGACGCCATAAAGTCGAGATGACATTTTTTGTCAATACTTCTGCATAATAATAAGGTCCACCTACAGTAAACAAAAATGCCACTCTGCATTTTTCATAATACACAGGTACCACATACCCGGTACACTGTAATACACTTGTTTTGCGTCAAGATGAGTGAGAAGTCGTAAGGGTCCTGGCAAAACCAGATGTTATGGTGCCTAAATCTTGGTAACAGTGTGCGAAATGGAACAGTTAAATGGCCTCATCAATTCGAAATCGCACTGGTTCGGGCTTTATTTCTTAGATGTTGCCATTTTCTCGATGCATGTGCGAAATCGAACCAATACACGACCTAATCAGTTCGAAATCGCACTTAGTTCGGGCCATTTTCAAATCAATGTTGCCCTTGTCTCGATATATCTTCGAAATCGAACCGATATACGACCTCATCACTTTGAAATCGCACTGATTCGAGCCGAATAAGTAGTAACAGTGCCTTTTTATCGGTAGGTGTGCGATATGGAACATATAAATGATCTCATCAGTTCAAAATCGCACTGATCCGGGCGGAAGAAGTAAATATATTGCCCTGTTGTCGATGTGTGTGCGAAAACGGGTCGATAAACGACCCCACCAGTTCGAAATCTTACTGGTTCGGGACGAATATCGGTGAACATCGTGCGATTTTCTCCATGGGTGTGATACATCGAATCGATGAATGACCTGACCTGATCAATTCATAATCGCGCTGCTTCGGGCCGAACCAATGAAAATGTTGCCGGTTTGTCGATAGGTGTGCGATATCGAACCGTGATTGACGATTTACCAGTTCGAAATCATGTTGGTTCGGGCCGAAGCAATGAAAGTCGTTCCTTTTTTCGATAAATGTCCGAGATACTTGATGTTCCAAGTTGATAGACAAGGCCATGTGAAAAAGTGCGAAATCGCATTGGCGCGCGTACTCTACCTAGCCATTTTATGGTTAAACCGAAGCTTGCTACAGTAAGTTGTACTGCTTTTTGTATGTAGTTGAAACCTCGTGGTGGACTAACACATCTTGTTGTATATAAGCCGGATTACCCTTCATTGTGAGTGCGAAGTCGTACGTCGTCAAGTGACGCTCGACCGTATGTCTCAAGTGCATTATTTCAAACTCAACAAGTACTTGATATTTTCAACTTGGCAACAGTTTGTTTCGGGTGCAAAGTCGCACCGGTTCTTTCTCTTCGGTTGATCATAAAGCACACGAGAAACCTGGTACTTAAAACCCCGGTACTGGATCTATTGGTAGAAAACGTACTGATATGTCGCTGAGCTATCCTGCTCCGAGAAGAGATTACCACGTTGTGGCGGACTTCTACATTAGATTGGAAGCGAACGGATAGCGTAAGGTTTAGCGTCCGAAGTCGCACTTCGCTCTGGGACATACATGTTTTAGGCACACTGTTGTAGTATTCAAACACGAAGTACTTGACCTTCCTACCTGACAACGGTTTTGTTAAAGGGTGCGAACTCGCACCGGGTCGCACCGGCATCCTCTGCCTATATGTAGTATTTTCGAACATGTCTGTGGTAAATTGTCCTGTCTCCCAACGAATTTGCTAAGCCACGTTCTCAAGGGAAGGCCTTAACGTACGGTTTGGATAAGGGACAGCTTTATCTCAACGTCCACGTCGTACCTGTTGTAATCTACAATTGGAGTAGTGTTGCATCCAACTCATGTATTGTGTTTCCAGAATCGTTTGTTTGACAACGCAAAACATGCCCGACATCCAACTTGACAACAACTAGTTTGAGGGTGCGATATCGAACCGGTGTACTCCACTATGTCGATCTTTACTAATGCTTCCGTAAGAGGTTGCAGCGACGTGGCAGTCTTCCCCACTTGACCTCGAGGCGGACGCAGAGGAGTTCGCAATCGCACGCCGTAACGATACCGATAGTTTCGATTTGTCAAATACCGTATATGACTGTGTATATCACCCGGGGACGTTGTATATCGCACCCCTGGAGTATACCACCCTGGTGATGAAATATTTTAAATCCCAAAACAACCATCCGATTTATCACCACGGTGCATTGTATACCACACCCCCTATGAATGCCTCACACTCGGTATGACACCCCCAAGATATCTGCTCCCCCTAAATGCAGGATGGGCACGGCAACAAACTTCATACAGGTCGTTTGTGGTCGATTTCAATATTGCACGTCGGCCCAGACCAGCACGACCCTATACCTAATCCTTACCTTAACCCCAATCCTTTGGGGGGCTCGAGGTCGGCAGGGGCGGTGGCGCGACTCCGCAGCGTTCTCGTAGTGTGGCGTGCTTTGTAACCACTGTTATCACACCCACTTCTATCACACACCCTAGAGTATGCTATCTCGCTCGATAATGCATTTTATCAAATTCAAAACGACCACCTAATTTATCACCGGGGTACGTTGTGTATCACACCCATGGAGTATACCACACCAGGTGATAATGTTTGTTGGAGTCCCAAATTTGATCACCGGGGGTGTGGTATACACCGTCACATACGGTAGGTTTGACCATTGATGCGACTTCGTGTATTTTTTTTCTCTTCGTGTTTCGATAGTCGACCTCTGATTTCGACTTGGTGGTCCTTGATAACTATTTAGATGGTGGCATCAGATATATTGAACGATCTCCTAAGATTATGAACGCGATATGTGGTTCAGCTGTTGGCTTTAGACGGCGATTACCTAACGCGGTGGCCCCGCTCGTTCAAACATTTCGGCGGTCCTCTAACGCGATGGTCCCTCTCGTTCAAATATTTCGGCCGTTCCTTAACGCGGCGGTCCCGCTCGCCAATTGTTTTTGGCGGTTCCTTAAAGGGCGGTGGTCTCGCTTGTTCAACCCCATTGGCGGTCTCCTAACGCGGCGGTCCCCTAACGCACTGCAGGTGCCTTTTACACTCCTTCAGCGTAACTGCTCGCGTAGTTCGTATTTTCGTGATAGTCTCACTACGACTTTGTCAGGTGTCTGTTGTCACAAAAGCATTAGTCTAGTTGATTTGTCCGGCATCAGGTATTTGTGTACAGTTGGTCGGTCCACGGCTTGTACGTTTGTCAGCCCATTCCATCCGATGAGCTTAGAGCACCCCCTGGTATCTCTGTCTGTATGCAGGTGCCATACATGCAAATGAATCGGCAATCCACATTGACGGCACCACTCATTTTTGCAACAACTCCGCTGAAGATGGAGGTGAGATATAGCGCAGGTATATCATGATGTATCCGTTCAATTGTGAGAGAGGTGATACATCCATACAACTCACAATAACCTAGTACACCCGTTGAACTGTGAAAGAGGTCATAAATACCTACCAGTAAAACATACTGGTAGTAGTTACGTTGCACTGTGAAAGAGGAGGCGATACATATATTTCATACATCGAACTATGTACGCTGAACTGTGAATGGGGAGGGGATAAATGCGTAGATCCCTTCACCCGTGTGAGGCCCCTATGGAAGGGCGCCTACGAAGTTTGCTGTAAACGGCGGAGAGCAAGATTGTTCAAAGCATCACACGTTTTTGTAGGAATATTGTTTTTTGAACGGGAAACCAATTCCAGGCTGTAACTTTTACCGGAGAGTAGGTGCGTTCTTCACTAACTCTGGATATACGACTCCCGCGTTTAATAATCTCACGTAGATATCAGCCAGGCTTTCTTTGTGGTCGTCTTCTTTGTGGAAGTACTATGTGTCTTGTACTGGACGTCTTGTATTACAAACGCGTTTGTTCGTAGTTGTTTTTTCGGTGTCCACGTCCGTACGTTGGTAGCGAATGATTCTCGTACGATGAGAGACCCCACTTCACGGTAGTAGCATTATGGCGGTGGCAGACCCACTGTTGCTATAACGAGAATTGTGTATTCTAATGCCCAGTTCGAGTACACCTGCTCTGCTACCCAATATGGATAAAGTGGAGCACTTCGTCAAACCTAGCGTGACTTGTGTCGATCTCCACCATTTCTGGATATGCAAACCAAGACCAATGTTGTCAGAAGGGTTTGGGAAAGCCGCAAACGTGTCCAAAACCACAGTCCCTCCCCACTACATGAAGCCATGGCATGGTTATTGTTTCGCTCCTCACGACATTGGATATCTCAGCTTTAGAAAAACAGAGACATCGTCGAAACGCATATGCCATGGCGCTACCTACCCCAGCCGTCTGATTACCATGCACAGCGCGTTTTTTTATATGCTCTTCTGCTCTTTCCAAAATAGTTCAAAAATGGGATGAGATGATGCGCCTGTTGGGATACACATCAGGTTCGAGCTTAATCAACCACGATTGCTAGGGAGGATCAGGGAGGGCGACGTCCGCCGAAAGCCATGCGACTCGAATGGGGTCAACTTTGTGTTATTTAGACAAGTAAAACATTGACACACGACACATATGTTGAAATGTATGAGCTGGACTCTAACTTCTCCCGCGTTGTGGTGACTAACCACTTCGAAATTGTATGGGAAAAGCATTACAGTAGCTAAAGTGTTAACCCATGCAGAACTGCAAAACATAGCCCACACTTCTTCCAAGTAGTTTGTCGCAAAAAGGTGGCCGTAGTTGTTAAGGGCCTGCGGTTGGCGGTCGGATGTTTGTTACCCGTCTCCCCCTGTTTCATTGCATTTTGTATTGCAGGCATAAGGGAGGGGCCTTTCCCCCCTACCCCCGTCGCTCGTATAAACAGGGTTTCGGAATGGGCTCACTATTTGGTTTTGCCGGGAAGGTGATCTTGTGTTTACGAATGCAAAACACCGCACTAAGGGTTGCGCTTGTGGTCCATGCGACGCATGGGAGTTTCCTCCCACCTGCTACGAGAAGTGAATCGAGGCTATGTGGTTCGAGGTCAGCGCTTTACTCTTAAAACATAGGCGTCATCAGCCTATCCACATAAGTCTGTAGTCGTGATCAACGTTCAGGAGCAACTGCACACACTCACCACAGAGTAGCCCGTAGCCTACGGAGCCATTCATCACCGTGACCGTGTTGTCTTACAGTGGATATCGCACAATACGCACCCTACGTACTCAATGTGTATTATAACGACAGTAAAACCTACCGTACCAAGTACAAAGCATTGCCTTGTATAGTATAGAACAGAGTCGTTGTCTTTACTGACTGTTCGCAGTAGCAAGCCTGGTTCCTGTACTAAGATATGTCCTGGAAATATGGTTCTACGTACGTACCGCAAATTCGGGAAGTCTTTAAAGCTTAGGATCGTTCCTGTCAGTCCAGAAGCTAGGGAGAATTGTTTCTAGCAATCCAGAAGGTCGAGGGTTCTACACGTCGAAAACATCTAGAGCATAGGAGTTCTGTAAACGTCGAGACACCAAGTTGCAGCACCCTATGTGCTGACTCCCTTTTCTCCCTCGCTTGTCATGCGGCACCTTACCATGTCAAACATCTTTTTCCACTTCCAAGCACCAGCCAGGTAGCGCAAGAACTGCTAGTGTAAGCCTTTGCTGCCCACTTGCCAAGGGCTTGCAAACACAACAACCCAGTAGGTTTGTGGAGCCTCGCAAAGCGCGGTGCGCATACAAGAATAATCAGGGATACCTTTCTGTGGATTCCCGGCCGGTTGAGGACTGCTGCGAGATGATTACTGACTGGTACGTACGAGGAAAGCTGCTGTATCGTTGTCGAGATCATCATCACAAGACAAGAATAAAGGAACAGCAGAGCCAGCACGCGGCTTGGCTAGACTCACCATCGACTGTTAATACTGCTGAGACAACAATCTCTTTCTAGAACAAGAGCGTGTACCGCATATGAAGCCGCGTCTGTATATGTACTTCGAACTATCCATGGCTCGAGGCGCAAGCATTTGCCGTCACATTGTTGCATTTCTACTCAGGCGGAGGGTTGCAAAGCAGTTTTATTCGTGGCGAAAATGCAAATCAAGCGTTACGTCCTTAAAAAATGCCCACAGAGTCATGGCGGAAGCTTGCACCAGGTGCAGCAAGTGCATACCGTAACGTTAAGGCATTACAAGCCATCAAAGTTGCTGGAAGCGTCTACCAAGTGCCGCTAAGAAAATGCACAAATTTACCGCTAGCACGTACAGACGGCATGGCAACATAGTCAGTGGAAAGTTCAGAGAGGTCTCGGAATTCTCCAAATTACGGTTAAATCGTACCACGTGCGGCGTAGTGCAGCACTTATTCGTAATATGGAGGACACAGGCACCGACAAATTGGCGAGCATGGCATAGGGACTTCCGTGGTTCGACAGGAAGGACAAGCACGTTTACCCCGACTGGAAATCACAAGTCCGGGTCCACCTGACCATGTCAGCCCCTGGCATATACGACTTGCTTATTGGGCAGAAAAAGCCCAACCCGATGGCCGGTGGCAACTTGGTACAGTGGCAGCGCACCAACGCCAAATTTACTCCGTCCTCTTCCTACTGTAACTACAAATAAGAGTGCCACTATGGTTGTACGGCGTTATGAGAGCAGTGAACCGGAAGATGGTCTCGGAGACGGGCAAGTGGTTTGAATGGCGCTAAGGGAGAAGTGCGACTGCGTTAGTTGCGACACTCGTATGGATGCAATAATTTGACTTTTTTACGGCCGTGAAAACGGCAAGTCGCGGCATCCTCCGCGGCATGACATGGCGACCCGTGGCCTGGCACGGCAATCCCCACGGCACTTTCTACGGCAACGTCCGCGGCAACCACAGCGGCAATTTCCGCGGCAACAGCCACAGTAGTATCCGCAGTAATATCCGCGGCGATGTCCACGGCCGTGTCCATGTGTCTGCGACAGTACCCACGGAAACAGCAGAGGGTGTATCCCCGGCAACACCCGCGTAAACATCCGCGGCACTGTCCACGGTCGTGTCCATGTCCGAAGCGGTACCCACGGAAACAGCGGCGGGTGTATCCGCGGCAAAAACCGGGGTTAGTCCGACGGCAATATCCGCGGCAATGCCCGTGTTGATATCCGCAGGAATATCCGCGGAAACAGCCCCGGCAATGTCCCCGGCAAGCGATCCACGGCAACATCCACGGTAACACCCACGGCGGCATCTACGGCAATATCCGCCGACATTTCCGCGGCGATAGCCATTGTAAATAGCCGCGGAAATGTCCACGGCGATGTCCGCGGCAATGTCCACGGCAAAACCCATGGCTAAGCCCGTGGCAGGGCCCGTGTCAAACCCCGCGGTAATGCCCGCCTAGAAGTCCGCGGTAACGTCCACGGAAAGTTTCAGGACCAACACTGCTCGCCATACTCGGCGTACACATGTTTAAGTTTGCACCATTTGGCTGAGACGAAAATCAAAGCGCCCCGAACTGGTGCCAGAACGCTTTCCAGGTATTGCACAGTCACTTTTTTGTATTACCGTGGACTGTGCACGTTTATATTTCCGTGGACTGTGCACATTGCTGTTGGACTCGCCGCGGATATTGCCGTGGGCGTTCCCGTGGATATTACCGTGGGCGTTACCACGGACATTGCCGTGGACATTGCCGTGGACATGGCCGTGGGCTTGAGCGTGAATATTACCGTGGACGTTGCCGTGGACATTCACGTGGACACTGCCGTGGACATTGCCGTGGGCCTTGCCACGGAGGTTGCCGTGGACACCGCCGCGGACATTGCCGTGGACATTGCCGTGGACATTGCCGTGGGGCTTGCCGCGGAAATTGCGGTGGACATTGCCGTGGGCATTTCCGTGGACCTTGCCGTGGCCATTGCGGTGGGCATTGCCGTGGGTCTCGCCGTGGAACTTACCGTGCACCTTGCACATGACCGTTGACATTAGCGTGGACCTTGCATGGGCGCTGCCGCGGACATTGCCGTGGATCATTACCGTGGACTGCCGTGGACATTTCCGTGGGAGTTCCCGTGGGCCTTGCCGTAGATATTGCCGTGGGTATTGCCACAGACCTTTCTGTGGATCTTACCGTTTGCCGCGGGCCTTACCGTGGCGTGCCGTGGGTATGGCCGTGGGCATTGCCGTGGCGCTTGCCGTGGACCTTGCCGTGGCAAGCCGCGGCAAGTCTTGCCATGGATTGCCACGGACACTGCCGCGGGTTGCCACGGCATGCCGCGTATAGCCATGGGCGTCGCCGCGGATAGCCGTGGCATGCCATGGCAGCCCGCGGCAGTGCCCGTGGCAAGCGGCTTGCCCCGGGCACTGCCGCGGCGTGTTCCAAAAACGTCAAATAGTGTATATCCCCCGCCACTCGTCAGGAACTGTACGAGGAGCTTACCAATACCAAGATGGGGCAAGGTCAGGATATGTATTTCTTTCTATACAATATGGTGACAGCGAAAAATCGTCTACATGATATGGGACAACACATTGCGCCAAACGGTTCCACGACCGTATACTCAACACCCTAACGCCTCGCTACAGCTTCGTGAGCACGTCCAGCTACAGGGACCGCGGATTTGGGCTAGAGGACATGGAATCAACGATGGATTATGTGTACGCGGATCTCCTATCACATCCTTCAAGCACATCAACCATTGCCGGCCGCGGTGTCGCCAAGCAAGCACGGACGATCCGAGTTGTGTGCAGTGCTACATCTGCAGGCAAGTTGGACATCGCAAGCAGGATGCCCCCAAGTTCGATCCCAACTACAGCAAGACAAAGCGGGAGAAGCACCACCCGCAACAGCAGAAGAACCAAGGCGGAGGAGAAACCGGGTAGTGCTCAGTACACCTGAATACGTCTCATTCCGATGACGAGTGCAAGCTCTAGAAGAAGCAGGCCAAACACCGCAACGTCAACTTCGCCATGGCCT
This sequence comes from Laminaria ephemera, assembly GCA_036873875.1. Taxonomy (NCBI): domain Eukaryota; class Phaeophyceae; order Laminariales; family Laminariaceae; genus Laminaria; species Laminaria ephemera. The sequence goes on along the minus strand of JAYJMJ010130267.1, from coordinate 7,241 downwards.
TTCAGCAAGATCAATTAACGGTGTCGGGAGAGGGGTGTTTCCAAGGAGGATTTTCGTTGCTTGCCACGCAGGACACCAAGCCTGTCGATCACTCTGCTAAACCGTCCTTTTTCGGGACACCGGCGTGCTGGCGCGAAAAGGACCTGAATGGATCCTCGATCGCGACACTTGGATTGTTCGGGCAGACACCGGACGGCTCAAAATCCATTCGGGGGGGTAGAAAGTGGTGACGATTCCGAACATCTTCCCAGAAGCCATGGGACTGCCGGAGGCGGCTCTTTGGAGGGAACCGAGGAGATGGAAGCTTAACGAAGCACTACGGCTACAGCCCAGCTACATTATCACCAACGGAAATTCCTGTTGCTGCAACTACTACATACGGCTATTTGGCGTTCGACGTATATCACGACTCCTTCGCTATCTCCTTGGCTGCTGATCCATCACAGCGACGTCGTCAATGAGCCCATCGACCCCCCCGCGCCTGCCGAAAATGGCGGCTCCAGACAATCAAGACACCGAGCAAGCAACTCCGACATCATCATCATCATCATCGTTATCGTTATCATCAACTCTGGGAGACACCGAGTAGTACGGCAACGAATACACAGAAGCGACTTCTACAGCAGCGACTACTACAGCGGCGGGTACTGGAACACTGGAAGTAGCCCAAAAAACTCTTCTTCGTCTATTCCAGCTTCATCAGCTGCTCCAGCGTCATAAACTACACCAGATTAATCACTTACACAATCTTCATCAGCTACACCACCATCAACATCCACATCAGCTTCATAGCTTCGTCAGGCACACCATCTTCATCAACTACTTCAACTTCATTTGCTCCCTCCACCCACGTCGGCAATATCAGCTACATCGGGTTCAATTGTATATTCCCCCTGTATCGTAGTTGCAGCATAGAGCGAACTCGTGGGGGCGGTCGTCACAACGGATGTTTGAAGGGTCATTGGTGCTGTTCGACTGACGATTTGTGAAGTAACTTGGTAGGATACACATGCATTCACATGCATTTCAATGAGTTGACAATCTTAACAGTGAAAGAAAACACCGGTTGGAACAACATTTCATTTTTCAATTATTAATATTGGGAACCACGACTTGAATTGAACTGACAGGCTCAACAGGGAAAGAAGACCCCGGTTGCAACGACATTTCCCATTACAAGCTCAAAACTAGGAGATAACCAGGGTAAATCCAAGTAGCTTTGGTATTTTCTTGCGGCAGAAGTAAGCACTACTTGCAGACGCGACTTCCGTTGAGGGTGAGTGTTAAGAAATAAGCAGCGACAGCCTATTCATATCAGCCTCTCGTTGTCACCAACGCCTCGTAGCGACTGCACACACGTGCTACAGAGTAGCCCACAGCCCCCTGAGTCACTCACCGGTATGACAACGTCGTCTTACAGTGGGTAAGGCACACTACGTCGTCGACGTAGTCAGTGCGTACTGGAACAACAGTACCTAGTACCAGGCATTGCGTTGTGCCGTACATGACAGAAGTTGGGTATTTAATGACCGTTTGAAGTAGGATCCCTATTATAGTTCCTGTACGAAGATATACGCTAGATTGATGATTATACGTACGTACGGCGTATTTTGGAAGTCATCCAGAGGTTAGGATCGTTCCTGACAGTCCAGAATCTAGCAAGAATCGTTCGTAGCAGTTGCTATACACACAATGCCGTCTGTTCAGGAGGCTGGCCTATTCAAATGCCTCGAAACGGAGATAGGAGTAAAACTAGCTGCAGCAGCCAGTGCGTTCGATATTGAACTGGTGAATGATGGGCGACAGGAGAGTCAAACTATCAGGTTTAACTTGGACAACGAATATAATCATTTATGGCGGGATGGATACCTAACAACAGCCTGCAATTAGACGTGCAATATTGTTAATCGGCAGAAAATCCATAGAATGTGAATCAGCTACCGTCCAATGCACGATTACTACTTTCAGCCTGCCGGTGGCACGCCCAGAACACCTCAAAATATCCCGGGGGGGTAGCCCAGTGGAATAAAATGCGTTCCTAACTTTGCAGCGGAAACCATGCTATCATATGGCCATTTACTCATGCTATATTTTAAGCCAGCCTGGATGCCATACTGGATAGCCCATACTGCTGCATACTGTATTTGATAAATCTGTTGAGAATCGTGAGCGGCGTGTTGTTGTTCTTGACCTGCGACCACGTTGTGTTGCAAACATTCCCGCAGGGGCCATTTACGCTTCAGCCTCGGACATTATCATCGACGGAAACACTTCTTTTGCGAACAACTCAGCATTGCTCTATGGGGGTAAGAATGGTCGCAGAGGTTTTGTTTGGTTTCTGGGTGCTTTAAGCAGGGGCTCAATCGGCGTCAATGATTGCTCGAGACGTTATCTCATTATTACATAAAACGACCAACTCATATTCTAAACATTGTTTTATTCGAGCGCTTAGCATCAAGTGTCACGCGCACATACGGCTGTGACCGCGATATTGTTCGGTAATCACGTGTGTGTGGGCTAGAGCACAATACTTAGGGTCGTATATTCCTTGGTCCGTCTTCTTGTTGTTCGCGTACCAAATCCCAATGTGCACACAGGTTATTTGTTCCCGCAATATTTCTGAGCTCCATTTCATGGCGTGAAATATGTACGGCGGGTATTGAGTGGGACATGACGAACGCCTCACCCGTACTGCCATCGAAACTATTCGTGTCAACCAAGAGCCCTTATGTCCTCTTTTTTGTGCCCGCAGGTGCCATAAGTGTTGATGGTTCCGAGACGCACATCGACGGCACCACGGACTTTTCAAGCAACTCCGCTACATATGGAGGTGCTTTGTCTTGATCTTGTTCACTTGTAGGGTGGTCCTATCGAAGATCGCGCAGAAACGTGTCGGCGAACTGCTCGTCCACAGGCATGTGTTGTATGATAGGGTGGGTTCGAGTAACGGGCTTGCGTTTGAAGGCTATTGTTGTAAAAAAGTACAGATCGTCCGAACGTGGGTATGTGCGTGCGGGGTTCACCCATCATCAACGATCTCAACCGCCAAAGCCAACTGATCGTCACGCAGTCATTATACATGTTTGTTCTCAACAGACTCTTGAAGTCAACATTCGCGTGTACTGTCTTCACACAAAACCGTTGTTTCTACCCAACGACATCATCGGCAAACCTAGTGCCCGTCCCGACTGTCCATTCTATAGAGATATACGCCACGTTGTCGCATACTGTGAAAACTGAGAAAATACTATATTACACAGTTGATAGAGCAAACGAAATGTAATATCGATCTATCGGGTACGAAAAGCACAACTGAAACACAACTTGTCAAATACTTGGTACGATGTGCTCGTGACACTAAAACTACTGTAGTAAAACTACTGTAGTACCAGATACGAAGATATTTTCAGATCAACTGTACCCCCGTTGTGGGTGGCCCAAACGTGGCCGTCCATGCGACACGTTTCTCCGCACAATCACGAGGCACTACTACTACTACTACTGCTGCTTCTCTGGCTCGAACCCGCATTGAGCGTCTGAATATTTCATTTGTGCCGACCATTGCTTTAGCTTCATCGTCAATAGCGCCCGCAACTTACCGGCCCTCACATGAGGAATAATCCCACAACAACCACAGCTTGATGTTTCAAATTCGGGAGCGGGTATACGCACGTTGTTTGTGTGGTTCACACGTTTTCTTAATGATGAAATCTGGCCTGTGCCAGAATCCCGGTTCCTAAATATCTCTAAAGGGCCGATACTTTATTCTTACGCCGGTCACTTCGACAATAATTCGCCACAATCAATAAGCCCCAGACGAACTAGAGTCTTGACTGTTATCTAGATCTGCGAGTTTTCGTCGTTATGCTATCTGAGAATAATATCGTATGCAGGTTTCTCTTCTGTTTTCGAAGGAGCCCTGTTCGTCGATCTTAAATCTACCCTTACCATCCACGGAAAGACCGCATTTTGTGGAAACTCAGTTTCTCTTGAAGGAGGTAAGGACGACCTGGAACAGTCGGAGCTTTCAAAACCACGCCTGTAAGTGCGTGCAGGCTTGTACGTCCACAATGTCCACGTGAAGCAGCGTCAGGTAGTCTTGTAGCATGTTCATTTCGGTACTGTATTAGGCATATTGACAGCCAGAGGATCTTCCGGCTGCCACACCCCTCTTTGACGAAGTTTAATTCCTGACCGTGATCGTGTTCGCCAATCCTGTCACAGGATAATGGCTGATCAACATCGTACGTATCTCGTTTAATCCGACAATCTTACAGTATCGGCCCTGTCATATGATACGTGAAATCCGGCTGTAAGACAACGCATTGTTCTGGCCGGACGAAAAAGGACGATTTCATCGCTTGAAATTTCTTCTTAATGCTGCCGATAATAACATGATCCCTGGTACGATTTTGTAAAACATATAACATTCCCTGCAGACGTGACATCGAGGATTTCGTCGAAGCTCATGCAAGCTGTGTGTGATACTTCGATCGCGCGTGTTACGGGTGTATGTCCTCATGAAGGATATAGTTCGGTTACTCCCCTTAGTTGCTAGCTAGTCACAGGGTCAAAAACGACAGGGCGATTTTACAAAGACATATAGTCTTAAATCATTCTGCGCACGGAAAGTATATAACCCGCTTTGCAAGGGACAACGTACCATAGCTGTGGAACTCATAAGCAATACCAGGGACAATGCGCTATTGCCGTGTATGAAACACAGGTGGGGCGATGGGGGAAGGGAGCGGGGCGGGGATGTACTCATTGCATGCGTATCCGTAGTCGTACTGCCATAGACCCTCGCATCCCTACAATGCCGGGACGGAGCACGTCGGGTTTTCACCGACTAGGCAGACATCGCGTGCACCAAGCACGAAGTGCATTGAGGTGTTCGGCGAGTTGTATGAAGGGTGAGCTGCATCCAACTAAGAACCACTTGTGAAGTGAACTTCGGCATCTTGTGCGTACTTTGTTGCATATGGATGACAGATTCGAATCAATTATTTTCTTCTCTGGTGTGACCGCTTCCAGAGAGCTATGACGAACAAGCCTTAAAACTAGAAAATTGACCGGAAATAGGACTCGGCAATCGTTATGCAATTGAACATTCTACAGCAGACTCAGCAACCGCCTTATCAGCAATTCATCTTGGAATCGCGCTTCAGATTTCCACGAGCTGGTTCCAGCCACAGGCGGCATATTCCGGTTCCAAACAAATGCGCCAAGCGTTTTGAGAGTTGGAAAACGAACGCTGGCAGGGTTGTTCGTCTTCACAAGACGATTCTACATAGCAAGGGTATGCCTCGTTTTTTGTTCGCTTGTTAAGGCGTATTTTAGCGATTTTGATATTATAACCCTAACCCTAACAAACTAATACGAATGAGCCCCACGAGCAAATCAGTCTGCTATTTCCGGGTAGAAAATAACCTCGAGAGCGGTTAGACTCATGTTGGTGTGGAACACACCCTTTCGCAAATACGAACACAACTACTAGTTTGGGCCACTAGTATCGTCCCGCTTTATTAATAGAGCGCCGGTACTATATGCTCCTTCTCATTTGTCAGGCGCCATAACAATTAGAATCCAATCGGAGTTCAACATGACCGGGAACACGACGTTTGAGCACAACTCAGCCTCTACTTTCGGAGGTGAGAACATTGAAAAGGGAATTCGTTGTCGAGATGGCATCTTTATTGGGCGCTGGCCTTAAGAGCTTTTCAAAGGTACGGGTGGCACTATTGGGTTCACACAGTTTTTGCCTGGCGGGGGCACCCCAAATGCGGAACTGCCTAACATGTTGGCACTACCATTCGTGATAATGTTTACTCTTCGTGATACGCCTAGCCTTTGTGACTGTTCATTGATTTGCTCGTACACGTATTCTCGAACTCGTGTTTCGGGCGAGATACACAATTTTTTCATGTCAGGAGCCTCGGAAACATTTTATGCAAGCCAATCAGAGCACGCATGGCTACTACCGCAGCAATCACGTGGAGCAGCGTGAATTTGTTGGAAAGGGTCACGCTCAGCGTCAAGGCTGGCTGTTCATAATTCGGTTCGCTAACCCTACCTACCTGTATAACGCGAGTACACACACCTGGTCCAAACAACCATATTAAACAAGGAAACTAAACAGACCAACTACTAACCGCGATCATCGTGTTCGTAAAATATTGGTAATGTCCACGCAGTAGTCAATCCGAACTCCGCTTGAGGTGTATCAATGTTGGATGTTTTTCCATTCGCACATACGTCTAGCTGGACATCCCCCGGAGTCCTTCATCCCGAGACATGCGCCGCATAGGAAAATCCGGAGCCATAACGTTTTTCCTGGGCATTTCAACAAGAATCACGATACCTTACCGTTGTTCCTGCAGGTGCAATAATAATTCTTGAATCGGAAGCTAATATTGACGGTATCTCTTCGTTTCGTAACAACTCAGCCTCTACTTCCGGAGGTGAGAACGAACCCAGCAAAGTGGTACCTTAGAAGAGTGGAACCTTGGATAGCACGGCTGCAATGGCATACCGAGCGTGGGGGAGCATGAACCTTTCCAATGGCAATGCCTTCATGGTTGACAGGAACGACACACATCGGATCCTGCTTTATCTAAAATATGGATTGTTTGCTCGCCTCGCGGGTCGTGTTACGTGCGCTGCGGCCTCTGCACCCGCTAAACGCTGGTGGGTTGTTAGAATAGAACCGTATCAAGCCGCGACTGTATTCGTGAATATTTCCCGTTCAGCCATACAGCAAGTTCGCTCTAAGATGAGGTATACTGCGTTTTTTTTTTTGCGGCCAACACCAGTTGTAGCAGATGTGCGTGACTACCCACTCCCATAGCGTATCCTCTTGTGCGTAGCGCTTTGACGATGATGTTGGAAAGTGTGGGTATATATATGTTGCTTTACTCTATTTAGGTTGTGATCAATGCTAGGGTGGAGGGCGTACTGGTGTGCCCAATCTTCTGTCCGACGAAGCTCCTCAACTCAGGAACAGCGACATACATACATACATACATACATACATACCTACTACTACTACTACTACTACTACCACTACTACTACTACTACTACAACTGCTACTACTGCTACTACTGCTACTACTACTACTACTACTACTACTACTACTACTACTACTGCTGCTACTACTACTTCTGCTACTACTACTACTACTACTACTACTACTACTACTACTACTACTACTACTACTACTACTACTACTGCTGCTGCTACT
>JAYJMJ010130161.1:0-17843 GCA_036873875.1 Laminaria ephemera | reverse complement strand
AATGGTAATATGACTACGGCTTTTCATGAAATGTGTACACCCCCCCCCCCCCCCCGAACCCCCCCCCACCACTCCACCCCCTCCCAAACAGACATCCACCGAACAAGGGTTGGAGTTAGAGAACATGGGTTTGCAAAGGGCATAGCCGAACGTACGTCCTTCAGTTTGGTACATCCTATTAATAGTCATCCTGGCGAATGCCGAATTGAGCGAGTTATGAGTAGGAACGTTCAAGGACCGTGTTGGCAGGGGGCCGAGGGAGAGTAAAGTCTCATTACGTGTTAAACGGCATATTATGTCGGCGTCATTACGATATAGGTCTACCTAGCACTCTTTTGGCCGGACTCTTTCTGGCTCGCGGGGCTCCTACTCTGAGGAACAACCCAACATCGTTGAAACCCCACTTTTGTTCTACAATACTGTGCCGCGGGGCTCCTCATCTGAGGAACAACCCAACATCGTTGAAACCCCACTTTCGTTCTACAATACTGGGCGTTGCGTACCCAGGCCGTGGGATTATTGATATCTGGTTGTTCAAGTGTCCAATAGGCCAGTCTTTGGATGAGGCAGAGAGCTCCTCCAGCGAGGAGCCATACAACGGTTGACGGAACCTACGGTAGAGGTGCACCATTTTTTTTCTTGGGCTCCTCACTTGAGAACCTCCATACCTCTCCCTAAGACTGTTTTGGGGGGAAATATATATGTGCTACACACGATGGAAAATCCCATGGCCTAGGTACACAAAGAAAATTGTTGCAAAAAAAAAGCATGAAATGCGGACGATTTGGGGTTAAAGGAGACCCATTTATTCACAGCCAAAAAGGTTTCAGCCAAAAAATACTACCTCTATCGTACGATAGCACGCGTCGTTTAGGCATTTTTGTTTCTGAATGACAGGGCTCCTTAACCCGAACTCGTCGGAATGTCCATCTTGTTTTTCAATCTGAAGGTTTTGTATGCGTAGGCCATGGGTTTGTTCATCGGGTTGCACTTTCCGTTTACTCAAAATCATTTCTTGGGTGAGGTGCAGAGCTCCTCAACACCTCTATCGTAGAGTGTGTCTATCGTACGATAGCACGCGTCGTTTACGTACCACTTTCGTCGTGGCATGCGTTCGGTCCAAGCGAGACCTTATGATCCCTCGGCCAGTCTGAGCCATTTACCAAACTGCGCGAGCGAGAGGTCGGGATGACGGAGTAAGAACAAGAGATTCCGCGTCGGGCACATCAACCACGATACTGATGGACCAACATACAGCTGGACGCGTGCTAGGATAGAGGTAGCATTTTTCGTCATTTTTGTTTCTGAATGACGGGGCTCCTTAACCCAAAATCGTAGGAATGTCATTCTTGTTTTGGAATATGTTTTTTTTGTATGCCCAGGGCCAGAGGTTTGTTCATTGGGTTGCACTTTCATTCTTCTCAAAATCAGTTTTTGGGTGAGGTTTAGCGCTCCTCAAGTGAGGAGCCCTAGAAACAAAATACTAGTGCACCTCGATCGTAGCATGTGTCGGTGTCAGTCCTTATAGAACTCGGCAAAGCACATTTGCCCGAGAGTAGTGGGCGGCGGAGGTGAGTGGAATGGCCCCTTAAGAGCGGTGTGTTGGCATCTATCTGCACGCTGTCCTATGACATATATTGCTGGCTGCAGGACCTGCTAGTATAGTACGAAATACCACTGCCCTCCGCCTATGCTGGCGGGTAGAAAGTTTGTATCAGTTCCTACAAAAACGCCAGATTGGCTTCCACCAGAAATGAGAGCCTTCAGTTATCGTACGCAAGGTGTCGAGGGGACACCAAACATGGGCCGACCTGCTGTCTAAAATAGAGCTTCGAGTTCGTCGATTCCAGGTCACGGCGCAAGCTCTTACTATCACCGTGGCGTTCCTAGATTCTCAAGTACTTGATGCCTGTCAAACGTCAAACACGCGTGAAATTCACAAAGAGTCCTGTTTGGCGATGCCGGCAACAAGTGCCGCGTCAGTTCCTCGTACAAAACGACCAACAGTTTTCGCCTGCCATATAATTTGGAACTGAGAGCAAGCTGCATGCAGGGTTGGCGCCGAGGCGATCCTGGACTGTCGGGACCTGTAATCTGATATGAAGCTTCAGGTACGCCGACCCCGGGTCACCAAAAACGCCTTCACTGCCCTGGCATTTATCTGTTTATATACTTTACTTTTCAATCGCGCGGTTGATTTACAAATCATCCCGCTTGACGATGTCGTCAAACCGACATCGATTCCCCCGCTACGGTCGTTTCCTTTCCTCACGCTGTCTTCTCTCGACGTTTAAATGACTACCATACCAAAGTATAAAGGCGTATGATTCCGTGTCCAACAAGCGTTGAGTTCACGACCGGCCGCGTGATATATCACCAGGCTTCTTCGCCCTAACTCATACAATCGCACACCAAAATATCGAAGCCTCTCATGCGGAATAGTATTGGCCTCTCCAACCCCTTGCCCCAATATTGTACATGTTCTTGCCGTTCAACTGGATTTTCGATGTCAAAGCTCACGTGTCCAATCAATGTTTAGTCCACGACCGACCTCATGGGAGAACACCAGGCCTCGCCTAAAATAATCAATGAAGTCGTGACATCTTAAGAGTTGTACCGTTCTGTCCAAGCCACCTATCCGGTATAAACCGGGCCAGTTGCTTAAACCTGCGAGCCCAAATATGTACCTTTATCCACGTTAAAATAAAGTATGGAGATGTGTGCAGCCAACCTTGGCTGAGTCCAAGAGCGGCAGCATACACTGCATTCGGTGACCACGTCTTCAAATATGTGGCGTCTATCAAATTCTCCCATAAAACATAGGCCGTTTACATTACCCCCACCTTCGGAACCTTCTGATGCGCACGTGTCCGTGCGCGAGAAAATATAAAAGGTCGTCGGTGTTTTGTGTAGACCTCTGTGAATGTTTACATAATCCCCAGGTACTGCATGAATGCATACAATCTAATGAAAACACCGTCTGCTGTGGGTGGTATAGACTGTCCGACCTGGTCCTAAACTCGCAGAAAATCCACGCATGCATGCAATTCAATAAACGAAGTGCTCCAAAGATCTCGACAGTTGCGGAGCAGACCAGAAGCACACCAACCTACTCAGTACACACGCTATGAATACGATAGAGGAGGTGCACCATTTTGTTTCTCGGGCTCCTCACTTGAGGAGCTCTAAACCTCACCCCAAAAAATGATTTTGAGAAGAATGAAAGCGCAACCCGATGAACAAACCTATTGCCCAGGTATACAAAAAAACAATCATATTGCAAAACAAGAATGACATTCCGACGATTTTGGGTTAAGGAGGCCCGTCATTCAGAAACAAAAAAAGCCAAAAAGGTCTACCTCTATCGTAGCACGCGTCTCCAGCTTCGTTGGTCGTTACGCGGTACGCGTCGTTCAATACGCCGCCCCCCTCTGAGGAGCACACGCGTCACGCAACAGTCAACCCGCTTTCCTTCTGCTAGCGCAGGACCTAAAAATGCAGTGAAGAGCAAACGTAACTCTGGCTATCGCAAGACCTACAAATCCAGTGAAGAGCAAAGGTAGCGCTGTCCCTTTCCTTTGCCATGTTCTCCGATACTGACCAAATTCTCCGTATGGCATCAGCCCACACGTTTTCCCACGTTTTCCCTCTTACGCAAGGGAAAGACAGGCAAACATCGTGGGGGCCAGAAGCAGCCTTACCATTTCCCCGGGACGTGTTCTTCACTGAACGCCACGCAACACGCCTGCCCCTGCTAGCAAGCGTAAGATACAACAAGCGCAGTGAGATGTGAAATACCTGAAAACACAGCAAAAACAAACAAAAGCGTTAAAAAAAGCGTTTATCTTTTCTCTTGCCATATTCTCCGTCTAGACCCAGTCAACACGTACGTGGTCCCGCTTTTGCAGGTGAAACACGTACAAACGTACTGTACATGAAATGTACCGTTGCTCTTTTCGTCTATGTTGTGTTCTCCATCTAAAACCAGCCAACACTTCCCACCTCTTGCAAGTGGTAGACAAGCAAACGAAGAGAAAATCACAAGGAGCTCTATCCTTTTCCTGTGCTGCGTTTCTGTTCAGTACCAGCCTTTCCCCCTTTTCCTAGCGCAAGGAGTAAGAAAGACGCACCAACAAGGAGAACGAGCGTTATCCATTTCTTTTTCCGTGTCGCCCATTTCACACCAGCAAACACTTCAACCCCCCAACCCCTTTCTCGCTAGCGCGGGACACGTGATACAAACAGAATGAAAAGCAAACGTAGCGTGATTCCTTTTCTCCGCCAAGGTCTCCATCCAGTGCCACTACTATATAATACAGTGGATCCAACAATCCTGTGTCTCATCCTACCCGCGTAAACGCTGTAGCCAAACTGAGTTTCGATTTGATATCTCCATGCAGTTACCAATACAACAAAACCGTCAAAAAATCAACTACACTTGCAGTGTTGGCCCGCCAACAGGAAACTCTGAATCTGAGCGAGGCTTGAATTGAAACCTTACTGCCACACCAAGCTTGAATTAATACCTTTTGCAACAAAAACATCGAGTAACGTTGAGCATAGGCCTCATTAAAGAATTTTATGCAGCGCTCGCCGGTAAGCACGGTGTCATGCTCCAATATTCTTAGCCTCCCTTAAAAAGTACGCCTTACGTTCTTGTTAGGCTATTTGGTACTCATCCCGCTAAATGTAAGCCTTGTATTCTTCTTATGTCATTCCTGATTTGTACGCCTATCCTGTATCAGTTCTAGCGGGCGAGCTTTGATGGACGGCTGCACGGCTGCATGCTGTGGCGATGGATATCCATGGCCCGATCTAGCTGCTGACGTAATTTTCATGGCCTTCTGAATGTCGTGATGGTAGATGTTCACGTCACGACACAGTTGCTGAAACATATTTCAACACCCGCTAATTCACGATGTTCACGGATCGCCTTAGCTGTTGACACACGCCGAGCTCGGGTCGATGCAGTCAATGGGGTCGAAGCGGTCGCAGCCGTAGCCTATGGTGTAGTCGCAGTCGCATTCGCAGCAATCTCCGCCATCGTAACCTGATGTTGCATTCGACAGGACAAGGCGGTGATTGGTCAACCCAAAACCCGCATGGAGGCCTTTTTGTTGGGTTTACTCAACTGTAAACAGTTTAAGGGGGCTTTCGTGTGCAGCGGACGTAGAGTATGACACACGGCAAGCTCTGGGCGATGGAGCCCATGGGGTCGAAACGATTGCAGCCGAATGCCACGGCGTAGTCGCAGACGCACTCGCAGCAATCCCCACCGTAATCATCTGATGTGCGCACATCGCATAAAGGTGGTCTGCAGTAAAGGAAATATACATCGCGTTTTCGAGGCTCTTCCCTGGAAGGGCTCTATACTTCACCAAAAATGATATTGAGAAAATCTGAAAAACTGTCCGCCTTGAGACAAAATTGACCAACGCACCCCCCCCTCCCCCATTGATCCGTGTGCTCTGTTTTGTGATCTGATCTGTTCGAAGTGTGAAAAAACGGACTCACCGCATTGCTTATTGATCTGTGTGATCTATGCCGGGATCTGATATGTCCGGCGAAACGGTGACGCATCGCATATTTCGTTGCTCTGTGTGAAATATGCAGTGATCTGATCTGTCAGACGTGCGACAAGTCCGACCCACCGCGTTCCTTAATGATGTTATCTGTGTTATCTGTGATACCTGTAGCGATCAAATCTGTTCGATTTGTTTCCTCGTTGTTGTGATCTGTGTGATCTGTGCAATCGTCTCATCTGTCCAACGTGTGAAAGAGTCGGCTTACCGCATTCGTCGTTGTTGTTTTCCCAGTCGCAATCTCCGTCTCTGATAAGCGAATCAAGGCACCCGGAGTCCCAAACCGTCGGCGACAAGTTGTACGAGTAGTGGTAGGAATAGCTTCCTCCCGTGCCCTCAAAATCGATGTCGTCGTTGTCTTCACACGGAAGGTCGGGGTCGACACTCGGGTCGACGCAATCGAAGCCACCGCGGGAGGCATCGCCGCAGCTGTAAAGCACAGTGTCGACGCAGGTGCATTCGCAGCAATCGCCACCATCGAAACCTGACGCGGAATCAGCACAACAAAACACACAAACTCATGCCAAGATACAATATGCCGGTGTTGCGAGTTCTCCAGCGCGCGCGCTGGCAACAGCAGTTACGTATGAATCCTGCGAGCTTCGAACTCAACGCGCATCCTTTGAAGCATTACGTTACCCACCAGGCCGCAGATTCGCGTGCGTCTGTGGTCTAGTAGGAGAGTGATATATCCAACAAGTGCCGCGATTTCTGATGAAGACAACAATTGGCTCAATATATACATTCGCCGCAATCACCACCGTCAAAACCTGACGGGGATTTAGCACAACAAACGAATCAAGGTCATGCCAAGCGACGACGCCAATGCCACTACAACTGTCACATGGATGCTTCGATGCATGCAATGATATAGGTACAGTAGTAGACGCTACGGATGAAGAGAGGCAATGTTTTTTTTTTTTTTGCTCATCCCATCTATTATGTTCGCACTTTTACATTCTCCTTCTCCCTCCCTAGTACTCGTAACTAAGATCCGGGGTCACTTAGCAGGCTCTTCTCCCCCCTCCCACTATGGTACGCGCCTTCATTTTTTATCGCGAGAAGAATTCAGCACTTTCTTCCCTCATCGACTCGCATCGAATGGTGCTTACCCACGCTATAAAGCGCTCTCGGCAGTTGGTGTCTCAGAAAAAGAAATCTCGATACCAAGATCGAACCCGTGAGTCCAACCTTAGTAGTCTTCGAGGTTAACCACTTTGACCACCGGGGCGACCGGCTCGGCAATGGCAAGAAGGAATAATATACCTAACTTCGACTCTTTTTAAGACATTTTCTGCTGCAGTGATTAAAAACCTATGTCAAACTAAGGTAATTGCAAGTAGTTAAAGTGTGTGCAGTTCAGAGTGCCAAGCGATTTTGATCTCTCTTCAACCCGTCTTCCTCTAAAACCGAGCTCTCTCAAACCATAGCCCCCCGCCGTAGCCCTTTGTCACGAAACATTTTGTCCCGCCGTGCTACTACAGAGGTAGCACTTTATGGCATTTTTTGTTTCTGAATGAAGACGCGTGCTACGATAGAGGTAGCATTTGTTTTTTGGATTTTTTTTGTTTCTGAATGAGGGCGCTCCTTAACCCAAAATCGTCGGAATGTATTTATCGTTCTTCCATCTGATTTGTTTGTATACCTAGGCCATGGGTTTGGTCATCCGGTTGAACTTTCAGTCTACCCAAGACACATCCAACGATACGTAGAGGTTCACCAGTTTTTTCCTGAGGCTCCTCACTTGAGCAGCTCTGTACTTCACACAAGAACTGATTTTTTTTGTAAACTTAAAAGTGCAGCCCGATGAACAAACCCATGGCCTAGGTATACAAAACAAAAACAGATTGCGAAACAATAATGACATTCCGACGATTTTTGGTTGAAGAGCCTCGCTATAACCAGAAACTAAAACGCCGGAAAAAGTGCTACCTGTATCGTGGCACACGTCCCAAAACAAGTTTTTTGGGTGAGGTATAGAGAGCTCTTCAAGCGAGGAGCCTCAGAAAAAAATTGTCGCACCTCTGCCGTAGACCTCTGCCGTAGAAGGTGTCTGACGGAGCTTCTTAACCCAAAATCGTCGGGATGTAATTCTTGTTTTGCAATATGAATTTTCCGTACAGCTACGCCATGGTTGTTGTTGATCGGAGAGCCAGAGGCGTGCTACGATAGAGGTAGCACTTTTGGCGTGTACCTTTTTCTGAATGGCGGGGCTCCTTAACCCCCAGATCGTCGGAACTTGAAAAAAAAAAAACAATTGCATATATTTTTATTGTATACCTAGGCCATGGAATTGTTCATCGGGAGAGGTATAGAGCTCCTCAAGTGAGGAGCCAAAGAACAAAAATGCTGCACCTCTACCCCGTAGCATTGCGTCATAAGTGGCGTCGACGGCAGGACGCGTGCTACGACAGAGGTAGCACTTCTTGGCGTTTTCGTTTCTGAATGACGGGGCTCCTTAACCCAAAATCGTCGGAATGCTGTTCTCGTTTTCAATCTGAATTTTTTGTATACGTAGGCCATGGGTTTTGTTCATCGGGTTGCACTTTCAGTTTACTCAAAATCAGTCTTGTGGGCGAGGTTCAGCGCTCCTCATGTGAGGAGCCTCAGAAAATAACTGGTGCACCTCTGTCAGTTTGTGGGTGAAGTATGGAGCTCCTCATGTGAGGAGCCTCATAATAAAAATGGCGCACCTCTATCGTGGCGCATGCGTGTTTTCTGACGCATGGACACATGCTACGGTACGGATGCACCATGTTGTTTCTCGGGCTCTTCACTTGAGCTCTAAACATCACCTAAAACCTGGTTTAGAGATGACGGAAAGTGCAACCCCGATGAACAAACCTATGGCCTAGGTATCCAAAAGTATCATATTGCAAAACAAGCGTGACATTCCGACGAGTTTGGGTTGAGCAGCCCCGGCATTCAGAAGAAACAAGAAAGGAGAGAAACTCTTACCTCTATCGCAGCACGCTTCCATGGGCAGCCTCAACCCACGAACTACACAATGTTGTTTGAACCATATACTGTGTGGAAATATAGTATGCGTTGTACCGACTACACACCTTGGCCACGGGATTGTTCACTCATAGAAAGCATGCATGTGTTCTCAAAGTCAGTTTTTGGGTGGAGTATAGAGCTCCTCATTCGACGTTTATCCGGAAATGTGGGTGATACCCCTACCGGACATGCGTGCTTCATGAAGCTCGATGTTCATAACGTTTCGCGAACTCGTCGTGCTTTCAAGGTACCCGACCCAAGTTGCAAAACGAAATATAGAGTGCACCTTGTAAACTGGGTACTACGATGAACTTCGGACGACTATTACCTCCATGACAAAATCATTTGGGATCCAAAGGAATACACGCGACAACAAAAAATGATGAATGTTGCAACAGCCAATGCTTCGTCGGAGAATGCTATCGCTAACATTTTTATACTAATACACCACTCGTACAGCCATTTAAGGAGCTGTGCGACACAGGCGCGCATCGTGATACTTCTCGCACTGCTTGCGGCGCCGTCTATGCTGTCACGAGGGACACGTGCTGCGATGGAGGTAGCGCTTTTTGTCTGAAACGTTTTCTGAAAGACGGAGCTCCTTATCTCAAAATAGTCGGAATTTCGTTCGTTTTTTGCAATAATTTTCAACGTATACCTAGGCCATTGAATTGTTCATCGGGTAGCAATATTATTTACTCCCAAATCAGTTGTGGCGAGATGTATACGGGTCCTCGAGTGAGGAGCCTCATAAAAAAATGATGCACCTCTATCGTTGCATGCGTCGAGGCCAAATGTCTCATCTTGTTGGTGGCTATCTCTGGGTTCCAGTAGAGCTAACAAGACCGCCCGGTAGCCTGCAGGAGCATGGAAATGGAGATGCGAGGCCGTTGCTCAGCAAAACCGGGTACTGGAGTAGAACACCAACTTTCACAGAGATAAGACGAACAGTACATTCCGCATGTATGTTTCGTCTCCACCCTTAACCGTTCTCCGTACCAAACGACTTCAGCATACACCAAGTAAGTGCCCGTCCAGATTCTTCATCCTGGAGATACAAAATAGTGAATTAACAGACTCCTGTGAAGCCGACAAAACAAAACCCATCGTACATGATCTACGGAAAGCAAACGAAATGAAATAGTCTCAATTTCTCGTTGCCTTGTGTTTAAGCAACTCGCCTTCGCACGTACATATGCTATCAAGACGCGATCTCGAAAGACGTTCCTATTTTTGGCGCGGTTTAAATTTGAAACTCGTTTTCGCTTACAAATACTCAAGATTTGAAACACAATGACCACGACCTACTGCAGTCTTCGAAATTGTTTTCGACATCGCAGTCGCCATCTGAGATGTAGTCGACGACGCACGAAATCTCGAAGATCGGTAATAGACTTAAGTCGACGCCATATCGAACGGGATTCGAACTGTTTGGTGCGGGGGGACTTCAAACTCATTTTAGTTCGGCAGTGTGCTCGTGACGTGTTTACATTAGGTCACTCCCCAGAGATCTAGGTTGTTGTAAAAACAAAACGATACGAGTATACGAACGCGACTTGGAGACATAGTCGGTAATGCGCGAAATGTCGAAGCTCGGTAGTTCTGTGACATCGTCGCTATCCACGCATGGAGCGCTGGGATCGATGCGATCTCGAAAAGGGTCTCTATTTCGTGCTGCGGTGTGAATAAAAAACTCACCTTCGCTCGTAAACATGTGATCACAACGCGGTCTCGAAAGTGGTCCCTATCTTGGTGCGCAGCAAATTTGAAACTCGCTTTGGCTTACCTGGTATACATTATCAGCATATGATAATCAATGACCGCGACTTACCGCATTCTTCGAAGTTGTTTTCGACGTCGCAGTCGCCGTCTGAGATGTATTCAGTAATGCACGAAACTTCGAAGCTCGGTAGTTCGGTGACATCGTCGTTGTCTACGCATGAAGCATCGGGGTCGAGGCACGAGTAGCCCCCGTTTTCTCCACAAACGTAGTCCACGGTGCTGACACAGGTGCATTCGCAGCAGTCGCCACCATCAAAGTCTGGTGAAACGCGGGCACGGAACAAGTAATTGGGACGGGGCGGAGGATAAAATAGTCAGATTGCTTTGTGGCCTGATCAAATGGACAGCACTAGTCATTGGAACGCCGTCAAGACTATACTAGTCAAATTGGTATACAGTTGAGATGAGAATGCGTCCACGGGGATGAAACAATTCATAGATCGGACAGTGTGATTTTCGCCACAATTGCTGATGCTGGTTCATTCGCAGCAATCGCCACCATCAAAGTCTGATGTAAAGCGGACACCACACAAGCAATTGGGAAGGGGTCCACGAGACTCAAACATTTTAATTCGTTTGTGACATGTTTCGATTGATGGCAATGGCCACCTTCATATTATCACGAAAAGGAATCTGCCATCTTGTTAGTCCAGGGGGGGGGGGGGTTGTAAGGAATAGTTCGGGTAGGCAATTGGTTAACCCTTTACCAGTTGTCTGACGGACTAACACCCTCCAATACCTCAACACAGCACAAAAACGTCGTTGGGATGGAGTCGGCGAGGCTCATATATTTTGTGACATGCTATGGTTTGAAAGGACGCTGGCTACCAGGTATATAACGCGTCGGAAATCAAGAAGGGTGGCATTTGCCGCAGGTGTAGTCTACTCTGCTGATGAAGGTACATTCACAACAGTCGCCACCGACGAAGTCTAACCAAACGGGCACCAAAACAAGTCATTGGGACGGCGAAGAAACGTTTCAACATTCAGATATGCAGGTTTGTTTTTGACACGTTTCGATTCTCTGCAGTCGCCACCGTCATATCCTGCTAAAAAGCGGCAGCGTAAGTTGTTGGGACGGCGAGGAGGATCAAATGGTCAGATTGGTTCGTAGCCTGACAAACAGAGAGATCATGAGTCATTGACACGGCGAAGAAAGGTTAAAGTTGTGCGATTGGTTTGTAGCGTGTTCAATTAGCAAGGAAGTGACGTGTCGAGGGTGATTTAAAACATTTAGTAGACCGAGAACTGTTATTTTCGCCACAAGTGTAATCCGCGGTGCTGATGCAGGCACGTTCGCAGCAGTTGCCACCATTATACTATTGCAAAAGTGACAGACCAACGAGTCTTTGGAACGGCGTCGACAGGTCTAACGGCGTCAGATTGGGTTTTGTGGCATTCTTCGATTAGCAGCAATCGTCATCGCTGTATTCTCACAGAAAAGGACAGCACAAACACGTACGGAGTAGTTGCGACGGTGTCGCGGCTATAAAGGTCAGGTTGGCTCGTGACGGTGTTCGATTCATAGTAATCGCCACCGTCAAAGTTCGACAAAACGAAACAGCATCACGAGTGACTGGGACGGCGTCGACGAGGCTAACGTAGTCACATCGGTCTGTGACCTCCCTCTCTGCCTCCCCTCCGCCCCCGCCTGGCTTTTAGTTCGTTTCGAAACGAAATGGAATAAATGCAGAGTGGGCGACGAAACATTTTTCTTAGAGGAAGGGTGTTCGTCACGCTTGTAGCCCGCGGTGCTAGCACAGGTACATTCGCAGCAATCTCCACCATAATAGGCTGAAAGCATGGACATAATCCGTGATTGGGACGACGACGAAAGGATACAGTACTTGGATTGGTTTGTAGTCCCGAAAAAACAGGACAGCAACACGAGTCATTGGGATGACGTCGACG
This sequence comes from Laminaria ephemera, assembly GCA_036873875.1. Classification (NCBI taxonomy): domain Eukaryota; class Phaeophyceae; order Laminariales; family Laminariaceae; genus Laminaria; species Laminaria ephemera. Next base: position 5,568 of record JAYJMJ010130161.1, on the reverse strand, counting down.
AGGCTCAAACCGTGAAATTGGCTTATGGCATGTTTCTGTAAGAATGGAAGCAATGCGTCGTGGGCGACGAAACAATTCATGAACCGAGAAGGGGGATGTTCGAACACGTGCTACGAGAGAGGTGCACCAGTTTTTTTTCTGAGGCTTCTTACTTGAGGAGCTCTGAACCTCACCCAAAATAATGATACGGAGTAAACTGAAGGTGCAACCCGATAAACAAACCCAAGGCTTAGGCATACAAGGAATATCAGATTGAAAAAAAAGAGCGACATTCCGGCAATTTTGGGTTAAGGAGCGCCGTCATTCAGAAACAAAAAATCCATAACGTGCTACCTCTATCGTTGCACGCGTCTTCGCCACACGCGTAGGTATGATAGAGGTGCATCATTTTGTTTATCGGGCTCCTCACTTGAGGAACTCTGAACCTCACCCCAAACACTGATTTTGAGAAGAATGAAAGCGCAACCCGATGAAAAAACCTATATGGCCTAGGTATAAAAAACAATCATATTGCAAAACAAGAATGGCGTTCCGACGATTCTGGGTTAAGGAGCACCGTCGTTCAGAAGCAAAAAAGCCGAAAAGTGCTACCTCTTTCGTGGCATTCCGACCATTCTGGGTTAAGGAGCACCGTGTTTCAGAAGCAAAAAAGCCGAAACGTGCTACCTCTTTTCGTAGCACGCGTCTTGACACACGTACATTCGCAGCAGTGTCTACCGTCATAATTTGATGACAAAAACGACAGCACAAAACGTCATTGTGACGCAGTCGAGGTTAACACATTCTGATTGGATTGTATTCTGCAACAGGGACAGCGCAATCAATTCATTGTGACGGCGTCGTGGCTCCCTTTATCCAGCACGATCTGGGACATGTTTCGATGTGGCCGGAGGCACTGCACGTTGTGGGCGATGAAACAACTCAATGACGGAGAAGGTTGATTTTCGCCACATCGGTAGTCCGCGGTTCTGACACAGACATGTAGTGAAGTCCGCGATGCTGACACAGGTGCACAAACCGCAATCGCCACCATCATACTGTGGTGCACGCAGAATAACACAAGGTGGTGGGACGGGTTTGATGCAACTAATAGTCACGTCTGTTCGTAGTCTGACAACATGGGACAGCACAACAAGCCGTTCCGACGGCGTCGCGGCTAAAATAGTCAGAAATAGTTGTGGCGTGCTTCGATATAAAGGGAGGCGATGTGTTTTGGATCAAAACCCAAAGCACCGTCAATCTGCCTGGTGTCTGGTGGTCCCAAGGTCCCAAACCTCGACGCGTGCAACGATAGAGGTAGCAATTTTTGTGTCAAATGTGTTCTGAATGACGGGCCTCCCTATAACCCACAAACGTCGAAATCCCACTAAGATATTGCTATCTTGTTCGTTTTGCACCGACGCCATGGGATTGTACATCAGGAAACGCTTATAGTGTCCCCAAATCTGGGGTTGGAAGAGGTATAGATCCCCTCACGTAAGGAGCCTCGGCAAAAGGTGGCGCACCTCTACCGTGGCTTGGGTCCCTTACTAACCACTAGCCACGAAGGTCATATGACGTACCAGGTATCATACATATACAATCGTTTCTAAGCGTTGATGAGAGAATGCAGACGTCGAGCATTCTGGCTTGTCGCCAGAGACAGGGTCAGGTTCCCCCCAAAATTGGGGTAAACATATACTTCAAGTGTAGAATTTTATATGCCCGGCGGACACGCATCATTGTGAGGCAATGACTATACGCTAAGCCTAGACTGATTCTGCTAAGATGCGAGCTCGCGAAAGCACACCTCTTCTACCCGTCTCAGTCTCCGCCTTGAGAGCATATTCGATCATTTGTTGCAGGCACTGTTCCTAGTTCCAAGTAGGGCTCTCAATCGGAGCGGAAGTTCGATTAAAGTTCGATCGGTTCCAGCGAAAGTATTTTTTTACTCGAATCTTCAACCCTTTTAGTACTGCAAAGATGATGTCACTCAAATCCCAAGAACGCGGGTGGACGACACGCGCTACGATAGAGGTAGCACTTTTTGGCTTGAACGCCTTCTCAAATATGAAATATCGGGCTCCTCAACCCAAAATCCTGGAGTTTCATTTGTTTTTTTCTTTCCAAAATCATTTTCATTTTGTACACCTAGGTCATGGGATTGTCCATCGGGCAGCACTTTTATTTTTACCCACAGCCAGGTTTTGGGAGAGCTGCAGAGCTCCTCAAGCGAGGAGCTTCAGAAAAAAAATGGTGCACCTTTACCGCAGCATGCGTTACCGTAGCATGCTGCGGTAAAGGTGCACCCTTTTTTTTGTTTCTGAGGCTCCTCACTCGAGGAGCTCTGCACCTGATCCCAAAAACAGATTTGGGGAAACAATAATAGTGCTACCCGATTTAACAAATCCCATGGCCTAGGCATAAAACGAAAATTATTGAACAAAAAAGAAGAAATTCCGACGATTTTGGGTTTTACGGAGCCCCGTCATTCACAAAACATTTCTGTCAAAAAGTGCTACCTCTATCGCCCTATCATCGTAGCACGCGTCGTTCGAACAAATCGGCTAGCCTAGGGTTGGAGTGAAATCGAACGAGCAAAGGGAGCACGATCACCCCCCCTCCTCCCCCCGCCCACGCCATGTCGATTGAATCGTTGTGCGATAGACTCGGATATATCGGCTGCGATACACAGACCGCCTTACCGACACCCTACCGAACAGGCGTGATGGATCTTCGCTGAAGCAAGGCCAACACGGTAGAACTTTCGACATCGTTGTCTGTAAACACTGCAACCAAGGCTGCTAGCAATACATAAACACCGGGACCTAGAAGCAAAGGAGAGCTGGAATAGTATGTTTGTTGGGAGTAACAACACTAGACGCTGTATCCCGGTACGGAGATACCTGGCATAGCCCAGCTAAGAAGAATTACCCAACCGGAGGAAAAATTGAAACGATACCGTGAACTAACCTTTGGCATAGCCTTTTGTACACCTGGTAGTAAATAGGAATGAGTGTAGAGCTCGTCGCTCATCAGGCCGTCTTAATCCAAATTTCACTCCTCCAAAAGTGAGCCCTTCGTTCGTTTAGGGTGATTTCTTATCCGTGTGCCTATGTACTGTAGCATGGGGATGACGCAATTGAACACTACTGCTATCCGCGCCCTTGAGTGGGCCGTTACACAGGAGCACCCCCTCCTAGGGCATTACGTTGGAACCCCCCCGACCTGTCGCAATATGGCTAATGATATTCTGCAGGCCATGGCAGTCTCCGTCTCCTATGATATCACGGCACGACTTTCAACACGACGTCATGCGATATGTGATACAAGGAATATACTTTCCCTACCTGGTATATTTTTAGTCTCTTCATATAGCAACAACCCCAAAAGAAGAGCAAGGCTGCAGGCCGTACAGAGGCGGCGGGGCAAGCGAGAGGTGATTTATAAAATAGTATTTGGGGGTAACAATACCATATCGACGCCCTACCCCACGACACCGAGATGTTCTTATCCTGTTATTAGTTACATAGACACGACACAACTCAGCAGACCTCCTGCCCTGTCGATGTGCCTTCTCAATATACGCGTAAGACAACAGGGGTAGCACGTAGGCTGAACTGTTTCCGACAGACGAGGCTCGATAAACCTGTAACTAATACGGAGGACCATAGTAATCGGGACCCACGACATACACAAAAACTAATATATTCCACTGTTTTTACTAACCATATTTGGTCCTGATTACTACGTTCTCCCGTAGTAGTGCAAAATGCATAACGGCAGCAACTCCTCACTTTTGTTGGATGTTTCACGACAGCTCTCGTTAACCAATTAGACCATGTGTTGTTCGTCGTATTGCGCTTTGATTGTTTATCAAATTCAGTGTTTGGAGGAGGTAGAGAGGACCTCAAGTGAGGAGTCTCAAAAAAAAAAATGTATTATACTACGCCTATGGCACAATATCTCTCCACCAACCCCCGACGTACCACATTCATCGTTGTCATTCTGCAGGTCGCAGTCTCCGTCCCCAATAAAGCGGGAGATGCAGCCCAGAGACGTCGTGTCGCTACTCGTGCGGGCGACGACGCCGCCAGACAGAAAGGCCAATGCGTAGCTCAGAGCCAGGAGGCCGAGGCGTTGGGAAACCATGGCAGGCGTTTGTTTGGCTTCGTGCAAGTGTCCTTTAGTATTTTCTGTAGTTCTTCACCTGTACGAGTGAACGAAGGCATCGGGGGTTCAGAGAGGGGAGACAGAAGATGTCGAAACCAAATGACGAGCACAGCATCTGCAATACGAAGCAGTTCGCTTGACCTACAACAAACTGTAGTGCGGGTGATTTTTAGCTCTCTGCGATGCACTTGACCTGTACCGGTTAACGATAAAGTTGGGAATTCATTCACAGGGAGGACATGCGTAAAAAACTATGGCGATCACGGCATCGAAATCACGAAATCGCCGAAGACCGTTGGGACTTCAGATAGGGAAACCGTCGCACTTAGATTGCAATAACAGCAGTAGTACCGGTAGTTAGAAGAGTATGAAAAGCCCGGGCTGCTGGACTACTAGTGTAGGAGATGTGTTCAATTGGACGGCAACGTAAGGAGATGCTCGACATGTGTGCAGCATGATGATTATGGTTGTATAGACACAAGGTCGCCGCGGCTAACGCCGCCCGCTCAATGAAGCGAGTCCAAGACCTTGATAGCCATACATATTGGCTGAAAGCGAAGGTAACTGGTAAGCAGTAAACAGCATGTATGTACGATTCGCACCAAGACGGTGGCTCATCGAGCGCGGATGGATGTAAAGGCCTCATAAATCCGGAAGCATCTTGACTAGGAAAGGACACTCCAATAACAACGCACTACGGCTATGTGTACGAATGATGTACAAGGGCTCCGCTTCGCGGGCGGCTGACGCCGCTTACGCCCGCGCAAGGAAGAATACAACAAAATGTTATCAGAAAGAAGAGGCCCATGATTGGGTGCAACTAACGACTTGATAATGCCAAGAGCTACTTGTGAAGAGCTGATTGCTCTGTGCTGTGCTGTGCGCTTGCTGGCGATGTCACGTTCTGATCGGCAGTTCGGGTGTGATTTGCGAAAAACACAAAAAAACGAATAAAAAGAAAGCAAGAAAAAACAAAAATAATTGAAGAGGACAATCAATGAAGAAAGCAAAGCCGAGTAGACGACACGCACATACCGGTACCTGGTACCTGTTATACCTGGTACTGTATGTACAAAAGAAAGCACGGCGCAGCACGGCACAGCACCGCTCCGCATCGTAGAGCACCGCTATGCACGGCGCTGCTCGCTAGAATCCACCCAGTAGTCGACGAGCAAATCGTAATCAAACTTTGCCCTCTTGCTACCTCTGGAGAGTAAAAACTCCAAAAAAAATCGAAGGAAATAAATAAATCCGAGAAACACGAAAAAAGACAAAAGTCGTCGAAGCGAACAACAATATTACTTGTCTTCGTCGTGTCCGGCAAACCGCCGTGCCAGATACGGGCGTAGCCGCACGCCGAGCGATGGCCATCACACCAGGTGCTATCGCGGGGACGGAGGGCATCTGTGATCGGGC
>JAYJMJ010130054.1:0-17843 GCA_036873875.1 Laminaria ephemera | reverse complement strand
AGCACTTTTCGGCTTTTTTGTTTCTGAATGACGGGGCTCCTTAACCCAAAATCGTCGGAATGCCATTCTTGTTTTGCAATCCCGATTTTTTTTTTTATAGCTAGGCCGTAGGTTTGTTCATCGGGTTGCACTTTCTTTCTTCTCAAAATCAGGTTTTGGGTGAGGTTTAGAGCTCCTCTAGTGAGGAGTCCGAGAAAAAAAATATTGGTTCGTACTACACGTCTATCGTGGCATGCGTCGTTACGACTATTAATAGGGGGGGAGAAGGAGAAAGAGAAAGTGCGAAGATAATAAATGGGATGAGCAAAACAAAAAAACTGCCATAGGGTTTAGTGATTGACCGCCGTAAAACGGCACGCGTCGTTGCTGGGGATTAACCACACGAAATTAGTGTGTGATTTTGGTTGACCTGCTTAAGAGACACGTGCTATTAATACGATATATTAGAGGTGCAACACTATTATTTTTCTGAGGCTTCTCGCTTGAGGAGCTCTGAACCTCACCCGCAAACTGATTTTGAGTAAAGTGAAAAGTGCAACCCGATACCAAACCCAAGGCTTAGGTATACAAAATAATCAGATTGAAAAAAAAAGAGCGACAGGCGATTTTGGGTTAAGGAGCGCCGTCATTCAGAAAAAAAAAATCCAAAAAAGTGCTACCTCTATCGTAGCGCGCGTCTAAAAATCGCACCCACGTTGTTGTGGACAGTACACTTGGAATTAGACTAGGATAAGACACGTGCTACAGCAGTGGTACAGGCGCACTATTGGTTCTCTGAGGCTCCCCACTTGAGGAGCTCTATGCCTCACCCAAAAACATATTTTGACTGAACTGAAAGTGCAACCCGATGAACAAACCTATGGCCTGACCCATGCTACGATAGAGGTGAATGATATCATTGTTTTTCTGAGGCTCCTCACTTGAGGAACTCTGAACCTCACCCACCATGCGGTTTTTTAGTAGACTGAAAGTGCAACCCGATGAACAAACCCACGGCCTACGTATAGAAAACAATCAAATTGAAAAACAAGAACGACATTCCGACGATTTTGGGTTAAGGAGCCCCGTCATTGTCATTCAGAAACAACTTTGGTCAAAAAGTGCTAGCTTTATCGTATAGCACACGAGTCGCCTAGGTATACAAACAAATCATGTTGCAAAATATTAATGACGTTCCGACGATTTTGGGTTAAGAAGTCCCGTTATTCAGAAACATTACTCAACCAAAAAGGGCTACCTCTATCGCAGCACGCGTCGGAACTGCTGTAGTAGTGTGGGATTCCTTCCTAGCAGTAAAGGGATAAGGTGCATCTCCAACCCCCTCCCCCCCTATGCGATTCTACCTCAGATTTACCTAAGGTTTGAATTTCTCTGGTGAACGCTGACTGGTACACCGTAATATCCTTTTGAGAGCACCCCCTTCCATGAGAACGCCCACCCCAAAACAAACGCCGACGGTGAAGCCCAAAAATTTTGAGAACGTCCCGGGGTAATTTTGTTTTCCATGTTTTTCTATTTTTCGCGCCCCTTCCTCTGAGTTCGCTCCGGGGTATATTCTTTTTTCGCCTTTTTTTTTTGCCGCCCCACGGAGCGTTAACAGAGAAATCCAAGGCATTCATTCCGGCGACATTATTGCTGTTGCTGTTGCTATCGTTGTTGTTGCTGCCGTTGTTGTAATGTTTTGCATCAACTTATCGAGCACCACCTCGGTACTCCTGCCGACAAACATACGGCTTGGGCTGTCACAGGCCGGCCGGTGTTTACGTCCGACATATTAATAGTAGTTTCCAGCGCGAACGGTCCGCGGCAAAGTATGTGTTTGTGTGTGTGTCCAGTGGGTGCCCCGAACAGAAAAAAGAACAACACCCAGAGAACTTTTCGCCCCGAGGTGTTTTTGGTTTTGTGGAAAGATCACCCCCCTACCTCTGAGAACGCCCCGGGGTGTTCTTTTCCTCCAAAAATGTTTATGCGCCCCAGGGGGCGTTCTCAAATAATATTACGGTATAACCCAGTGGTTAACCACCTTAGAATCGAATTGCACCCATGTTTTTTGGGGTAAACTACTTGAAATTGGTGTGGGATTTTTTTTCCAGAAGTCAAAAGGATTCATGGACCTCAAGTTTGCCCAAGGGTGCAACGTTCCTATGTTTTTTTCTTAATCAGCGCTGACTGCTACCTCTCTCAGTGGTCATTGCGTGCCTGTGTAACACCCATCACCACCCCTTCCTTCGCGGCGCAGAACGTGTCCGTCGCGTCATCGACTGGTGTGACTCATCAAGATCGACAGTCAGCGCTGGCTGTTAGTTCAGTGGTTATACCGTATCTCTATCAAACGCGCCCCCCCCTAGCCTTGCGAACGGGAGAACTCACCCCCCCTCCCTTCTCTCTCCGTCCTTCGTCGCACGCCACGTTTTCGTGGTGTCGTCAGCAGGTATATCTGTCATCAAATTCGATAGTCAGCGCTGTGACTCTTGGCCCAGAGGTCATGGTGTGGCGTATCTCTACAACAACCCCCTCCTGAGATCCGTTTGGCCCTCAAATCTACCCAATGATTGTAATCCCCCTTCAGTCAGCGCTAATCTGCCGTTGTATAGCTATTGGATAGGCTGTGTCTCTAGCATCCCCTACTCGTTCTTCTACCGTGCCGACGGTCGTGACTATATATCAAGATCGACAGTCAGCGCCGATTGATAGTTCGGTGGTTACGGTGTAGCCTAGTGGTTGTGTTTTTATCTCTAACAAACAGACGATGCTCTCCTATGATAGCCTCGCGATTGGGTGACCTCCCTCCTCCCCCCCCCTCACTCCGTCCTTCATCGTGCAGCACGCATTCGTTGCGTCGTCTACGGGCGTGACCATCGTTAAAATCGATGACGCTCTTTCCCCTTCCATGGTGGGCTTTTACGACTCCATGGTGGACTTTGGAGCGCCGACGTCGGTGGCCTACAACGCGGTGAACGACGAGCTTGCGATCGCCGTCGCGGCTTACGACACCCTCACGAAGGGGCAGGTGTACATCGTCTCGTCCGTTGAGGACTGGCTTGCGTGAGTGCACGACGACATTTTACTTCCGTAACGCAGTACCAGGTAGTAGCGTCTCTTCTACACATCTGGTGAATTGTACCAGTAAAAATTTAGTGTATCCCGCTGGGACGAAAGAGCAGCACGCGCGCTCCCGCCGTCGAGTAGAAGGAAGGTTTTGATGTAGACGGCACCCTCACCATGCACCATGGGTGCATCGTCTCGTCCGTTGAAGACTGACGTGAGTGGGAGTGCCCTACTGTACGTAACATTGGAATCATCTCGTCACAATATTGCACGAGAGGTGGTGATGCTGGTTACGATAAGTGTTTAACCTTCTTTTGTATGACTGGATTGGGTGAGTACACGAGGTAACACTGGAATGTTCCCACAGGATACGAGGGCGCGATGCTATATATATATATATATATGACGCCCTCACCCGAGACCAGGCTACATCGTTTCGTCCGTTCAAGACTGGACTGGCTGAGTGTACAATGTAACATTACAGCCCTTTCGACACATGCTACGGTAAACGGTGCACAATTTTGTTTCTCGGGCTCCTCCTCACTTGAGGAGCTCTAAACCTCACCCAAAAACAAAAACGGATTTTTGAGAAGAATGCAAGTGCAACCCGATGACAAACATATGGTCTAGGTATAGCAAAACAATCACATCGCAAAAAAAAACAAGACTGACATTCCGACGATTTTGGGGTTAAGGAGCCCCGTCATTGAGAAAAAAAAAAAGGCGAAAAGTGCTACCTCTATCGTAGCATATACGTACTCGACGCGTGCTATGATAGAGGTATACCGTTTTTTGGCTGAAAGGGTTTCTGACTGACGAGGCTCCTTAACCCAAAATCGTTGGAATTTCGATGTTTGTTTTTTGCAATAATTTTCGTTGTATACCTAGGCCATGGGGTTGTTCATCGGGTAGCACTTTCATTTTTCTTTAAAATCAGATTTTGGGTGGGGTACGGAGCTCCTCATTTGAGGAGCCACAGAAAACAAATAGTGCACCTCTACCGTAGCGTCACTCTCTTTGGAGCATTTGAGCACCGTTTCCTACGCCAACTGTTCTAAGTGTCTCGAAAACAAGATCCTCAAAATTTCTTGTGTGAAAAACTGTTACTATTACGGAGGACCATACATTGTAATCAGGACCCACGATCTACACTAAAACCTATATATTCCACTGATTTCACTAACTATATTTGGTCCTGATTGCTATGTTCCCCGGTATTAGCGGCCCGCACTATGAATACTGTATATAACAAACGACGTTCAACCTGTTTTGACATATACGACGTAGCGTTGACTTCCACTCGTGTATGACCAACGACGTAAAAATTGCTGTGATGAGCTGCAAACGACAAATGTTTAACCCTCTGCTCTTGCTGTCGTATACCAGTATGTGTAAGGCAGAGCATACACGCACATACGATATGTAGGATGCATTGTCTGTTGTAGTAGACCGATACTGTACGGCAAGGGTACACCTACTTTTTCCTGAGGGTCCTCACTGTGGAGGAGCTCTAAACCTCACCCAACGCTGACTTTGAGACAAACTGAAAACACAGCCCCACGAACAATCCGATGGCCTAGATATATAACGACTCGTGCGGTAAGGTGCATATGGCATTCCACCGATGTTATTTTACGGGGCACCATAGTAATCAGGACCTACGATATACACAAAAACCTATATATTAACCTATTTTTACTAATCAAATTTGGTCCTAATTACTATGTACCCCCGTATTTCTTCAGAAAATGCTTTAGCTAAAAAGTGCTGTCTCTATCGTAGCACGCGTCTGTATCACGATCAATCGTCGATTTCAGGTGCCTGGTGTATTATTCCACACCAGGCATTACAACAACAACGACAACGACAACGACAACGACAACGACAACAACAACAACAACAACGACAGCAACAGCGAACAACGACGACGACAACGACAACGACAACGACAACAACAACAACAACGACAGCAACAACGACAACGACAACGACAACAACAACAAGAACAACAACAACGACAACAACAACAACAACAACAACAACGACAGCAACAGCAACGACAGCAACAACGACAACGACAGCAACAACAACAACGACAGCAACAACAACAACAACGACAGCAACAACAACAACGACAGCAACAACAACGACAGCAACAACAACAACAACGACAGCAACAACAGTGCTACTGATGGTTGTTCAATACAGTAGGTGGCCCCTTATGTTAGGGAACATGGTGCGTCGGGACGGCAAAGTCCCCTATGTGCCGACGTCCCTTACAGAAAAATGGGTGCACTGCTGCCGTCGTATTTACCTCGTAACTATACTAAGAGATCGATTTCGCAAGTTCGGCCCCCCCAAGGGACTTTTTTCTTGTGCAAACATTAACATGCAGTATATGCATATGATATCATTGCCTACGTATGCAAAATTCGACGCGAGTCGACGAGGGGGAGAAATGCTGAACCTTTCTCGTGATGAACAATAAGGCATGCACCGTGTACTGTAGTTGGGGGGGGAAGGGGGGGGTGCCTGCCATGCGACCCCGGGTCTGAGTTACGGAAAGAAAGGGCTGGAGAAAAAATGCAAAGACACTACAGTACACAGTAGATGGGATTCAAAATTCTAAGAATATGCCACTGATGGCTGTTGTTCACTATGTTGACTATATCTACTCTCAATCCCAGGCCCCTTGGGGTAGAAGACCTCTCCGCCTGCCCACTATACGAACACTTATGAGGACGTCCCTGGCGTCTACAGTAGATCAGCCATAGTCCTAACTAAAACTATTCTTTAGGCGACAGGAGTCCACACCTGTCCCGGAAGGGGCTACCTATCCGCACTCGCCGGTTGCGGTACTTTCCTGGAAGATGCCCAACAGATCGGACAGATCAGATCCCTATCCATGATATATGTCTTTCAGGGCAGATGGATCCCTGATAGATCCCTGATTCATACCTGGTATGATCGTCATGGCCTAAAACATCATGTTGCCGGGTGAGGGCCAGATGATCTGAATGATCTAGCACATGTTTCCTGGGTTGGATCTGTACTACACAGATCCTCCTGCACAACATACCATCACGACAGATATAGGATCTATTAATAGATTATCTAGATCGTGATCTGTCCGATGTATGGATTTTTCCGAGCATGTCCACCATGCAACATAAGACACCTCCATTTTCTCGTTGCCTCAAATACTACGTTGGTATTTCGGACCCGCGTTGGTCGCCGTCGGTACTACCTAGCCCTCTCATTACTAAGTATCTGCGCATGGGCATTACTACCTTGATGCTCGCTTCGTGACAAATCCGCCACAAGCTACTCGTAAAATAATAAATACCAGCTCAGCTGCTACGATTTTGTCAGTTTGACCAAATTGATTGGTACCACTCCGACAACGAATATAAGCTCGATCTGCAAAAACAATAAATATAAGCAATATTCGCAATAGAGGCCATGGGAGAGAGTTATATCGTTAACTTCAACAATCGTTTATATTCGTATCGCCATGCAGGTAGACCAAACAGTTGAAAAATCCACTACTTGACCAGGGGATGTTTAGATATCATCCCCCCCCCCGAGATTCCGAGTTTTTCATGCCTCGGAATTTGTTGAGTTTTTACTGAGCTCTCCCAGACCCAAAACTCGAGATTTTTTTACATTCGTTTTTTCTATAGTGTTTTTGGCACCACCTCAACAACTGTTCGTTGTGACCATTCATTATCATATGCCATTGCTCTCAACCGGTGGAAAGAAATAATCAGTCAGGTCGGAGTACTAGTGGGTTGTGTCGACATACACCATGCAAAGAAAAAGTGCAATAAAAAAGGGAGGTCGTGAGCTTTTTTTGCCGGGATGCGAATTCCGGCCGTCAGATTCGTATTAAATTATTAATAGTCTAAATTAAATTTCTTAAGAGTTTGCCTAGTTACAGATCGAGCTTACCAGGCAGACGATATCGGCACAACCTGACACATTTGTTATGATAGCGCTCGGTTTGCTCAACAGCCGACACTTGGTTCCCCGCCAAGGGTGTCAGTGTATTATGAGCGTATTCTAAACACACACAGCTTGCAAAAGATGAGTTTCGACGAAATATCCTCTATCCCACAGCTGGAGGAGTGTATTTTTTGTATTTTAGACACACGCTACGGTAAAGGTGCACCATTTTTTTTCTGAGTCTCATCACTTGACGAGCTCTGTACTTCACCCACAAACTGATTTTGTTTAAACCGAAAGTGCAACCCGATGAACCAACGCATGGCCTAGGTATACAAACCATTCATATTGCAAAAACAAGAACGACATGCCGACGATTTTGGGTTAAGGACCCCCGTTATTCAGAAACAAAAACGCCAAAACGTGCTACATCTATCGTAGCACGCGTCTTTTTTTTGCAAATCCCCTTGTGGGACTCCTGCATAGCGACCGAAAAAACGACGAGTAGAGAGTGCGATCTGGTCACTCACGCATCCACTCCACAATAGTAGGGTGAGCGTGCAGACCCATGCTACGTTAGAGGTAGGTGCACCGTTTTGGGGGGGGGGGCTCCTGCCTTGAGGAGCTCAATACCTCACCCAAAAAACTGATTTTGGAGAAACATAGGAGGACTGCCCGATGAACAATCCCATGGGCTAGGTATACAAAACAAAATTGTTGCAAAAAAAAACAAAAGAAATTCCGACGATTTGGGGTTAAGGAACCCCGTCATTCTCAGAAAAATAGTTTAGCCCAAAGGTGCTATCTCTTTTGTAGCACGCGTCTGCAGCAGTAAGAGAGTATCACCATGCTGCGCGCGCGTCGTACAGCTCCTCGCATCGTGGTCTGGGCACATCCCGGTTTATCCCGGGCTGTTCTGTGTGGCAGATTTCTGCAGTCGTCGCCATTTACGTTCGACATTTTTTCTCAGAGCCCAAAGCAGAGTGTTGTCGTGCATTGTGACGTGCCCTATGGAACGGGTTCCCCCATTTTCACTAATGACGCGCGCTACGATAGAGGTAGCACGTTTTTTAGCTGAAACATTTTCTGAGTGACGGGGCTCCTTAACCCAAAAACGTCAGAATTTCATTCTTTTTTTGGAAATGTGTTTCGTTATATACCCAGACCATGGAATTCTTCGTCGGCGAGCACTTTTTCGTTTTGTCGAAATCAGTTTTGGGGAGAGGTATAGAGCTCTTCAAGTGAGCTCATTATCTCAACCGAAAACTGCCGTCGAGCAAAAACGAAAGGTCAACGCGGTTAACAACCCCATGGCCTAGGTATAGTACGAACAATGTTGTAAATCTCCAGATATATTGAGTAGCTCCTGAGTATAGGAGATCTGTCGATCAGACATACTTTCCCCCTTATGGTGTTTTACCGTTATCGTGGCACGAGTCTTATTTGCTGTGATATCATGAGTCCTTGGGCGATGAGGCCCTAGAGTTCACGATATCTGGTCTCGAGAGGCGTGAAAGGTAGTGCGTTCCTTCTGGTGTGGAGGCCCAGTCTTGCGAAATTTCGGTCTGCAAGTTTGTTTGGGGCTTTATCGATTATTCAAATAGACGACACAACAACAAATAAATCACATATAGGGAGTAGAAGAGGGATTTGCATGGGAAATCCAGTCAATGAGGGCGGCAGGAGGTTGTATGCCAGCGCATGCTACTCATGGTTTATGGACAGTGTACGTCTGTGTTCCATTGCATGTACCCGGAGCCATGCGGAAAGAACTTCTTGTGGCTATCTGATGTAGATCAACGTGGTGCTTCATACAGATATAGACGTGCACGAAAGGATCCGATCAGGCGATCGTCACGCCGGACATGGACAGCAGGCTGGTATAGGCCGCAGTAGATACTCAAATGCACGACAACGTTGTGAGGCTCGTCTCTTGAAGAGCTCTACACTGCACCTTACCCTACAGAACCGGTGTTGAGATAAAAAGACCGTGCACCCGATTAACAATCTCATGGCCTAGACATATTTAACGAATGGTATTGTAAACAAATATCATTCCAATGGTATTATATTATATTGTGTACTTCCTCAGTTGAGGAGTCTCGTCGGACAGAGCCATTTTGGTGAAGGCTACAGTAGACGCGTGTTACAATGGAGGTAGCACTTTTTTGGCTGAAACGATTTCTGAATGACGGGGCAAATCGTCGGAATTTCGTGTTTTTTTGTTTTGTGCAATAATTTTCGATGTATATACCTACTGTAGGCCATGGGATTGTTCATCGGGATGCACTTTCATTTGTCTCCAAAACATTTTTTGGGTGGGGTATAGAGCTCCTCATGTGAGTAGCCTCAGAAAAAAAATGATGCACCTCTGCCGTAACCCTTCCGTAGCACGCGCCTCCGCTGTGGTCAGTCAAGCGCAGCTGCAGCATAAGTATTAGACGCGGGTATATTATTTCTGCTAGAGCCCTTGTGTAGCTACCGCGCGCTCGTATATCATCCAGTAATATGACGTTGCGTGTATAGGTATCTGTGTACTATCTGTGTACCAGGTACAGAAGAAGGTCGGGGAAATGCTGTCATCTTAAGAGCCCCGCATGGGTATTTTCGTTTGGGGGTTCCCCTATTATACCAGTTCCTGGATGAGTTCGTCTGGCCTCAGCAGTCACTAGGCCATATAGTCATACCGTCTACCAATCGGACAGATAATGTTCTAGGGTATCTAGACCCTATAGCTGTCGTTGTGATATGCTGTGGATTATCTATTATGCACTTTACATCCAACCCAGGAAATACGTTCTAGATCGTGCAGATCATAGGGCTCCCACTCGGCAACATGATCTACAGACCATGCAGATCATACAGACCAGGGATGTATCTGCCCTAAATGACATAGATCATGAATAGGGACCTGATGTGTCCAACGTATGAGA
This sequence comes from Laminaria ephemera, assembly GCA_036873875.1. Classification (NCBI taxonomy): domain Eukaryota; class Phaeophyceae; order Laminariales; family Laminariaceae; genus Laminaria; species Laminaria ephemera. The sequence continues at coordinate 7,917 of JAYJMJ010130054.1, read as the reverse complement.
TTGCACGTCATATGTGTACAGTAGGGTCCCTCTACAGTGCCGGTATGTGCAATCCGGAAATACCGGCGGCACTATAGCGGCAACCGGCACTACTCCGCATACGAACAATACTGGTTGTTGTTCTCATCTGTGCAAAGCGATTTCACAGGCGCTATAGCGGGCAACCGGCACTACTCAAACGACACTATAGAAGGATCACTACTGTACTGGTACCAAGTACACAAAGACCGTCAACATGGCGTCCAGCTCGCCCCCTACGGACCCACCATGTGCGAACATGTGTATGTGCTAGGTCGTGCAGATCATACGGCTCCCGCCAGGTAACATGATATATACGCCATGCAGATCATGCAGACCAGGGATATATCTGCCCTGAATGACATAGATCACGAATGGGGATCTGATCTGGCCGACGCGTGCATATTTGTATCACAATGACACAACGAGTGATAACATGGTGTCCAGATCACCCCCCACGGATCGACCTTGTGCGAAGACATATTTTTTTCTATTTGATAGACCGTGCAGATCATACGGCTCCCACCCGGCAACATGATCTATAGATAATGCAGATCATACCTGGTATAGACCTCAGGGGTCTATCTGCCCTGAATGACAGATCACGAATGGGGATCTGATCTGCCCGACGTGTGTATAGTTGTATGAATGACACAACGAGCGATAAAATTGGTGTTCAGCTCTCCCTCCACGGATCCAGCAAGTGCGAAGATACTGACACCCGCTCTTCACCACAGGACATTGGGTATAGGACGTACGTAACGTACATATACTCGCCGCCTTCACTCCGGAGTAGGGCGGTGAATCCGAGACGAGAGTGTACAAATTAAGTATTCGCGGCGCACAGAAACCCAACTACCAGTACCGCTGTACCTAGTATATTGTAAGTGCACCGGTACGTTGTATGTAAGCATTTTAAAACCGTGATGCAAAGGCTTGAGAGAGATGCGTGCGCATAAAACGACATATGTTGGCTCAACAACGTATGTATCTGAATGTTTCGTGAAGCGCATACAACGTATGAAACGCCCTTCAATAAGGATGATCTATGCGATGGCGTTCACAATACATAAACGTAACTTAAGAAGCGCAGTTGATTATCGTGTCCAGCATGTGGATAGCCCAAGAAATTGGTGAAGACTTCCGCTATTAGAATAGCTAAGCTATCGTCTTGATGTGTGATAACAATCACGTTGTTCGATGCAGCCGGCTCTCGCAGAAAGTGCCGTTTGTATATAATGTGGTTGGTCTTCGACGAGAATGCGGCGGTACAGAGTACCAGGTAGTTGATAAAGGTATGATAAAATAGCTAGCGTACGAGATTCCAAAACAGGTTGATAATTGTAGAAGAGTTAACGCACGAGGCGTATAACCTGTTGGAATATTCGTGGAATCTGCGTGATACCTGCGTTTCACTTTCCGCGACGAAGGACCCATCCGAGGGCCGCAGTTGCCTAGATGTCTGAGGGGTACATGAACGATACTGCAACTGCAATTCGACAGGGTAAAGCCAGGCCCTTGTTAAGTATGATCCCTCGATGCCTTGATATAACGACCAGGTGTAAGTTACATATCTGATATAATCTGTACCTGGTGCATTAAACTACTGCTGTAAGCTGAAAAATGTATACCTGGCATGTAGTTGTCGACACCGGTGATGATGCTCGTCTTGTGTCAACCAATGCAGTTGAGCCAGTGCAGTAGAGCTAGCCGACGCACTGACAGAAACAAATACGAAGAACTGTTTCATCGAAGCGGGGCCCTCAACTAACAAGTAGATGTGATTTTAAGGCATATTAGAGGTTATTAGTCCAATTGACTGCTGGTAAAAGGCCAACCAATCGCCTACACACACTAAGCCTTGTTCATAGACCACGACCGCTGCTTACGAGGCACTTCATCTTCGCTGTTTCGAATTGTTTGGAGAGAGGGTGGATCACTCCCAGGCTGTAGCTCCTCAGTACCATCAGGTTCCAGGTTTCCGATTGTTTTGAACACTCAGCGAGGTTAATTTCGGGGACACCAAGCGCGTTGCGTACCATATGTATTCATGACAGGTGACCGGCGGGGCATATCGATGGACGATGGACATAGTGGTATTTACGTTATTTGCTCTTTGGGTAGCGTTTAACAAACGCTGGGTGTATGATGTGGTATTGCTAGTTTGGGGGGTTACGTAGCAAGGGCAGGAAGGCGTTTCACTCTCGGGAACATGCCCTCTAAATATCCAATTTTAAGACAGATAACCTTCCGACAGTTACTGACCCGTTCAGTCGCACGCATTTGGGTAGCGTTTAGTAAACGCTAGATATATGCTGCATTGCGTATTGGGGGATTTACGCAAGGGCAGAAAGGCGTTCTCATCTCGGGAAGTTATCATCTAAGCCTCCAATGTTGCGACAGAGATCCTTATGATAGCTCGATCTCTGCCTACACAATGGACCCTCCGCATGGTGCTGGTTCGTTCAATCACCACGCATTTGGGGAGCGTTTAGTACAAGCTAGGTGTATCATGTATGATGTATTGCGGTTCGAGGGGTTTCCGCAAGCACAGGAAGGCGTTTCCATTTCGGGAACGTATTCTCTACACCTCCAATTTTACGATAGAGAGCCTTCCGACAGCTCGATCTCTGCCTACACAATGGACCCTCCGTGTGGTACTGGCCCGGTCAGTCACCACGCATCGACGTATTGCATTCCGGCGTAGGCTGCTGCAACAGGTCTGTGGTCGAACCAAAATGCGGCAAACGTAATTATATGATGGATTCTGGATTAATCAATGGTTGTGTGTGGGTGCTATGATTGGAACAAGCTCTGCACATTGTCCGACGTCAAATGGATTAATATGAAATGTACATGTTTTACAAATACGGTGTGTATGCTCAGAGAGCATGGTCCAACAAGCGCCCAACGTTTATTCCACGGGGCTTTGTTTCTCATTTCCCCCCGCCTGTCCTCTCCATCTGGCAGGTGCGATTTCTGCGACGATTACGTGCAGATCCTAACGACCGGTTACCTCCCCGACATGGTCACTTTCACCCCAAACGGATGGCGTATCCTAACCGCCAACGAGGGAGAACCGGTGAGACAGCACTAACACGCACCTGCTAGCAGGTACCTCGTGCATAGTCCACAGCTATGGTGGAGAGATCACTTTTCAGCGGCCCAGAGCCACTCACTACCTTATTTTCTTTACAGTCTTAAGCTTTTCATAATTTCGGTTTCGCGATAAAAGAATCGACGCGTGCTACGATAGACGAAGCACTTTTTGGCGTTTTTTGTTTCTGAATGACAATGACGGGGCTCCTTAACCCAAAATCGTCGGGATGTCATTCTTGTTGTTGCAATCTGAATTGTTCGGATACCTAGGCCAGGGGTGTTGTTCGTCGGGTTGCACTCTCAGTTTACTCTAAATCGGCTTGTGGGTCAAGTACAGAGCTTCTCAGGTGAGGAGCCTCAGAAGCAAACGTGTGCACCTCATTCGTAGCATGTGTCAATCGTTTGTTACGCCGCGCCAACAAACTACCTGGTACAATTGAAGGACAGCACCACTTGAGCCAGTGGCTACATGGTAAATTTAAGTACAGCACCATTCGAGCGAGTTGCACCACTCGAGCGAGTGGCGTACACTCTGTAGTGAAAATGGGGGTGCCCTCCCTACAGCAGCTTTCATCCACAAAGCGAGGCATCGTGTATGTGCGTGTGCATGCGTGGAAGATAAATACGGTGCGTTTTTGGCAGAGAAATACATGCAGCGTTTGCATGATGCGTGAGGGGGGGAGCAAGTCTAAAGCTCCCGCCCCCCCTCCCTGCCCCCCCCCCCCCAACGCCGTGCCGTGGTGCGCCAACTATTTGCCTCGAAACATACATCTATATCGTCTCCCTCGAACGTGGAACATATTTCGAAAAAACGCCTCCCTCTCATGTATCCCGTCTCCCTTGAACGTGGAATTTTATCAACGTCATATATGCACAGGAGTGTACATGTCTTAAAGCCCCCTCCTCCCCTCCCACGCACAACACGCTTACAATCTGGCGTGATCATGTCCAGGTGGACTACACCGAAGCCGAGAACGACCCCGTGGGTTCGGTGTCGATCTTCAAGCGCGATAAGTCCACGGAGGCGTACCTTGAATCTTGTGAGGTGGGGTTCGAAGAGTTCGACACGCCGATCAAGACGAAGAAGCTGGTCAACAGTGGCGTGCGCGTTACCGGCGCAAACTTCACCACCTTCTCCATGGTAAGGCTTGTTTATTGAGGGCTGATTTTGGCGTTCTTGGTGCTGCTGTTGGTGCTGCTGCCTTGGTATGCTTAGCTCATCTCGTTTGCTGGTTGTGGTGCTCTTAGTGCTGGTGTTGCTGCTGCCGTCACTGGTATTGCTCGCCATGGTAAGGCCAGTTCGTGGAGGGCTGACTTTGGTGTTCTTGCTTCTGCTATTGGTGATGTTGTCATTGTTGCTATTAATAATAATGATGTAGGTGCTGATGCTGCTATTGCTGCTGTTGTCATCGTCGTCCCTGCATAGTACATGCTTCTGCTTCGATGGTAAGGGTGCTTGATTGCGTGCTGCTTTTAGTGTTCTTGGTGGTGCTGCTGCTGCTGCTGCTGTCCTGCTGCTGCCACCGTCACAGTTAGTGTTCGTCATGGTAAGGCCAGGTCATTGCGGTCTGATTTTGACGGATTTGGTGCTTCTGTTGATGCTGTTGCCGTCGCCGTTACTGCTGGTGTTACTGCGGTTGAAGCTGTTATAGGACTCATACTATCGCGGTTGCACCTGTTGAGCCTGAGATACAATGTCGCCCCTTACCCCCGTTGAAAAAACCACCTGGAGGTCTGCCTGTTGCAGAAATTGGTGAGAGTATCTCCTAACTGGTATGTTTTTATTGAAAAGTCGAAACCGTAGGCAGACAATGAAAACCCAACTCGTGTCAATGGTTACGTCGGCAAGACAAGACCCCGACGTATTCTTCAAAGCCCCCGCCCTTCGCCCCGCAAACGACCACATTTCATCTTCGCGCTTTCGTCGAAACACACGGCTTCTCTCCGTAATGACCCCATTTCCTCCTCGCGTTTTCATTGGAACACACGGCCGACGCGTCTTACGGTAGGGGGTATACCGTTTTTTGGCAATACTGTAATAATTCTGATTGACGGGCCTCCTCAACCCAAAATCGTTGGAAAACATCCGTAAGAACATTTTTCGTTTATCTATCTTTGACTATGGAATTGCTCACCGGATGGCAGTTTCATTTTCTGTAAAATGTCAGGTTTATGGTGAGATGGAGAGAGCTCCTTAAGTGAGGACCTCCAGAAAAAAATGGTGCATCGCTGCCGTAGCATGCATCGGTACCTCCCCCTTCCGCAATTAGCAAATTTTCTCTTCTCGCTTCTTTTGGTCGAAACACGCGCTCCCTGCTCGTCCGACGCTTTGTCAGGACATGGAACCGGAGTATATCGCGGTCACGGACAACAGCAAGAAGGCATACGTCACTCTGCAGGTGGGCCACGGACGCGTGCCACGATAGAGGTAGCACTTTCTGCCTGAAACGTATTTTTTGTGGATGACGGGGCTCCTTAACCCAAAATCGTCGGAATTCCAGTGTTAGAAAAAAAAACAAAAATCGTTGTCTACCGAAGCCATGGGGGGTTGTTCATCGGGGTAGCACTTTTAATTTTCCCCAAATCAGTTTTTTGGGAGAGATATAGAGCTCCTCAAGTGAGAAGAGCCTCAGAAAAAAAATGGTGCACCTCTACCGTAGCATTCGTCCACGAAAGCGAATTAATCCGCGTTAGAGATGCTTTGAACAAAAGGTTTTTGGGAAGCGCATACTTGTATGCATATCCGAAGGTGTCGGAGCCTCATCGGCAGCGACTCACGCCCGACGGCATCCAGATTCAGATAGTGGAGGGAGCCCCTGATACCGCCTGGTGGGAAACCCTTCATGGTATACTTTGGGACCCTTTAGAATGCACTGTAGTGCAGCGCCAGTGCATGGCATTGGTCTGATTTTCCCTAGGTGTTCGTGTTTAAGATTGGATGGAGGCCTGGATACGTCGGACATAAAAGTATAGAATATTTCGGGACCCTTAAGAACATAGTTCGGGACCCTTAAGAACATATTCCGGGACCCTTTCGGAATATGTCGGACCCTTCCAGATCTCTTTTGGGACCATTCTAGGCCTGCGTTGGGATATTTGAACGAATTGGTCAGGACCCTCCAGATACGTTTATGGGTCCTCCAGTGTATGTGTTCGTGGACGTCAAGATTTTTATTCGAATCCTTTGGCTATTTTGTTTTTGGCTAGCCGCCACCTGGGACCTGGGTTAGTTCACGAGCTGGTTTCACAAATTATTGAAAAACTCGTCGTCTACCCACGTAGCTCGTCCAGATTGCGGTGAAAGCGCAAACCCATCTGCCGTGTGTTACAACACACCCCCTCAATGAAACGCGCTACATCTTCAAGTCGAGCCGGCATGCTACACCGGCGCACCAGTACACCAGGAAAGGACACATGCTACTAATAGTACGGTATCGGTGCACCATTTTTTTTCTGAGGCTCCTTCTCCACTTGAGGAGCTCTATACCTCTCCCAAAAACTTATTTTGAGTAAAACTGAAAGTGCAACCCGATAAACAAACCCATGGCCTAGGTATACAAAACAAACATGGTGCAAAACAAGAATGACAGTCACACGATTTTGGGTTAAGGAGCCCTGTCATTCAGAAAATATTTTAACCAAAACGTGCTACCTCTATCGAAGCACGCGTCAAAGCAGAGGAGCTTTTCGTAACACACACCCCCCCGCGCGCCCCCTTCCCTTTTGCCTGGTCGGCAGAAACCCGACGTGCTCCGTTCTGGCATCGCAGGAATGCGATGTTCCATCTATAGTCCTACGGACAACGTACATTCATGACATGATGATTGCACCCCCTCCCCGCCCCCCAGCAGAGGAAACCACGCCCCCAGCACTCTTTGGGTGCGCGATTCCCCTCAGACGATCGTTTCGTTTGCGCCTTAGACTTCTTGCTACAAATACCCACCCTAACACGACCCGCACGCTTTCGACCACAGGAAAACAACGCGGTGGTGAAGATCAACATCAACAGCTGCGAGATTGATCGCATATTCCCGCTGGGTTACAAGGTACAGTTTTTTGTTTTTTTTACAGTAGTGGGTACTGAAGTTTGTCCAGCTTACTTCTGGCCCTTTGAGATGCGTTCTACTATACCCAGTGGAAGCATCCTACAGTGGGGGCGCACCATTTTATTTCTGAAGCTCCTCACATGAGGAGCTCTATACTTAGTTTTTTAAGTAAACTGATTTGGAGAAAAATGAAAGTGCAACCTGATGAACAATCCCATGGCCTAGGTATACAAACAAAAATTATTGCAAAAAAAAAAACGAAATTCCGACGATTTTGGGTTAAGGAGCCCCGTCATTCAGAAATCGTTTCAGCCAATAAGCACTACCTCTATCGTAGCACCATGTCGGTAGCACTGTTTTTCCGTGTGTTTCTGGCTGAAGGGAATTGTGTTTTTCAATCGTACTCGTTAGATGCCTAGACTACAGGGTTGTTCATCTGCTTGAGCGTCCAATAATGTTCTATATATGGGTTTGGGTGACATATAGATCCCGGTGATCAAAGTGGTTAACCTCGAAGACTACCAAGGTTGGAGTCGCGGGTTCGAATCTCGGTAGCGAGATTTCTTTTTCTGAGACACCAACATTCCGAGAGCGCTTTATAGCGTGGGTAAGCACGACACAATTCGATGCGAGTCGACGAGGGAAGAAAGTGCTGAATTCTTCTCGCGATAAAAATGACGGCGCGTACCGTAGTGGGGAGGGGGGAGAAGAGCCTGCTAAGTGACCCCGGATCTGAGTTACGACTAGGGAGGGA
>JAYJMJ010129946.1:0-17847 GCA_036873875.1 Laminaria ephemera | reverse complement strand
AAGCACCCCTCCCTCCATGATAAACCATCACTCTATAGCACCCCCCTTCCTTCTTGTCGCTTCCTACATTATTCGACATGGTACCAGTATATATTTTCAACCCATACTACATGCCAGCGATGTGTATGCATGTATATACTTACAACTGCGTACCTGGTAAGTTGTTTTTTACACAGTGTACGAATGGATGAACGTATTCCTGATCATCAATAGTGGTAGTTGTCGTAGTAGTTGTAGTGGTAGCACCAATGGCAGTACTTCACCTTTTTTTAATGTAGGAATAGGAGGAGCTTGACTTACCACCAAGCATTGACAATAATACAGACAAACAGATTGGCAGACAGACAGGCAGACAGAGAGGCAGACAGACAGGCGGATAGAAAGGCATACAGACAGACAGACAGACAGTGGGCAGCCAGGCCGGCTGCATGTATGTATGTCTGTGTGCCAGCTGTGTGGCTGTGGTGGGCTATGATGCTGCATACAGACAGATGGGTTCTATTTTGTCGTTGTTAATGATCATATCGCGATATCTGATGGCAGCTGAGATTGTTGTTGCCATACCAGCAGTAATCAAACTGTAGATTGTTGGAACTGATCGTGGTCGATCTTTGACAGGGATGCACATTCATCCCTGATGTTTGATGGAACTGACCACGACCCATAATGCATAATCAGACGATGAGTGAGTGCATGCCGTGAGGTATCCTCGATATGTGTAGCATGCACATACATGTCATGCTGCATAGGAAGGTATACTATCCACTATTTTTTATCCTGCATATCGCATGTACCACATAAAAACATACCGGTATGTATGTACCAGGTACAGGCAGGTATGATACAACTGTTGTAGGTATTACGCGTATGTATATACCCTGGTACGAAGTGTAGGTATACAAGTGCAATTGTCATGTTGATTTGTGATTGCATTCCGACAATGTCCAGCATACACCTGAACGTCGATCACTCAATTACGGCCACAACAGAAGAAAGAAGACCTTCGGCACCTGGTATGTAGATAAACCTGGAAGAAGGAAGCCCATTCCACAACACGTCCGTACAACTGCAAAACCAAATCCCACACCAGTACTACTAGTTCCATTATTGTTAAGAGCCATTGACCAATAATATTCCACCGGTTATTGTTGCTTTCTCCCACCTTCTACGTTTCCCCACTACGGGTACGAACTAATAATATTTACGGAGGACCATAGTATTCAGGACCTACGATATTCACAAAAACCTATATATTCCACTGTTTTTGCTTACCATATTTGGTCCTGATTACTATGTTCCCCCGTAGTAGTGGAATGATAAGAGTACACGCTCTCTCACCTCTACCCCCTAACATTAAAATTATAACCCGCACCCAGGCTCCGCCCTAATACAGCTGGTGTGGGTCTGTCACCCCCCCCCCCCCGCTTTTCGCGCTTGGTCCACAGCTACGGAAGGAAGATTTTTTGCTCCTACTTCTACTGCCAAAACAAATTCCAAACTACTTACCAGGTAGTCTATAGATCTAACTATTCATTGTGTGCCCTCACAAACAAAGATGGCGCTAGTCCCACACATGTTGTGGTGCCTCTACAGCGCCGGTTGAGCAGTGCGGGTTGCCCGCTATAGCGCCGGCGAAGTCGCTTGGCGCAGATGGGAACAACCAGTAGTGAAAGTATGCGGAGTAGCGCCGGCTGCCGCTGTTGTGGTGCCGGTATTTCCGGCTTTGGCATGCGGGCGCTATATAGATAGGGACCAGTTCTAAAAAGGTTGGAAGACTTGCCAAAGTGCAGTCCACCGACGTGGTTGTTGATTTCTCCAACCTTCTATTTTTACCGGTAAACTCTCTCTCTCATCTACGCTCTAAGTATGGAATCTTACGCCACTTACAGACTTCATCTCCACGCCATGGGTGATGTTCTGTCACCCCTTCCCCCTACAGGCAGTCCGCCTCGTTGGCGGTTCTTAGTAGGATGTAGGTCGGCTTCCATGCGACTCGCTGAACACCCCACGGCGCTTTATGCTTGGTGCAGTTGCAATGCCTGCCTGGTTGGTGTGCAAACCAAACGCGCTCCGTCCCGGTACTGTGGGGATGCGAGTGTCTATGGTTCTAAGGACTACGGCCATGCATGATATGACTCCAACCCCCCTCCTTTTGTTCAGTGTCTCCCTGGTCGATGTACACCCGACGTCCTCCATAATCTATGGTCCTACGGACTACGGCCATGCATGGTATTATTACACCCCCCCTCCATTTTTCCAATGTCTGTCTGGTCTGTGTTCACCCGACGTGCTCCGCCCCAGCGTTGTACGGGTGCGAGGGTCTATGGTCTTAAGGACTAGGCCATGCATAATGTTAGTGCACCCCTCCCCCCCCGGTGCAGGCAATGTCTGTCTGGTCGGTTAAAACCCAACGCGATCCGTCCCAGCATTGTGGGGATGTGATGGTGCACGCTTCTATGGGTCACGGTCACGCACAATATGATCACACCTCCCCCCCTCCCCCCCCTCTGTTCAATGTCTTCCTGGTCGGTGAAAACCAGACGTGTTCCGTCCCGGCATTGGAGGGATGCGAAGGTCAATCATCATATGACTACGGGTGTGCATGAAATGAGTACACCCCCCCCCCTCCCCCCCCGGCGATCCCTGTAGCCTCGTTGGTATGTTGAAACGGGACACTCTCCGCAAGATGGAAGGCTAGGCGGTAACCAAGGCAATCTGCAACAGGCTCTCCTCAAAGGCTATCTCGATAATATTAATGTGTTCTACTCTAGTTCAAAAACTACATTATTATCCCACTAGTTATCTCGCCATGTATCCTCTACCTGGCGCATGCTATACGGTAGCGGTACACCATTAATTTTCTGAGGCGCCTCACGTTTTGAGCTCTGTAACTCTCCCAAAGACTAGTCTGACTTACGAGTAGGGAAAACGAAAAGTAAGTGCCACCTGCTGAACAACCCCATGGCTTAGGTGAACAACGAAAATTATGACGACTTTTTTTGGGTTAATCCCACTTAGCACCCACTCCAAAAACCGCCAAAAAATAATCAACCACGACCCTGTCAAAAGGAGCCCGGACTCGTTGGGCTCACCACAGCAGACAGTAGTACTACATCACTTTTCAAAGCTTTGGCGTGGTAAACGGGGCATTCAAAGTCCACTCAAAGAGCATGCCTCTAAAACCAAGTAATACCACACAAAACAAATTAAGCCCATTTCATGGGCCCTACAACGTTCTAGTGCTTAGACGGTTAAGGAGCCCCGTCATTCAGAAACAAAACCAGTCAAGAAGTGCTACCTCTATCAATCGTAGAACACGTCACCCCTCACCCCAGTCACGACGACCGCTGCGAATTTTCCGAACAATTTGTTTCCCTCTATCAAACCCCGGACGTTTGTTACGAAAAAGGCAGACCGTTTTTTTTTTGGCTTTTTGGCCAAAATGCTTCTATCTGACGGGACTCCGCGCACCTGAGTAGCTACCAGGTACTCGATATTATCGTAGATATAACATTTGAATTTTGTGATGTCAAAAATATTTGTTCGTAAAGTGCCTGGGGCTGTGGGATTGTATAATACGTCGGTTGCACCGTCATTATATCTCACAAAGGCAGCTGTTCGGAGAGGTATAGAGCTCATCAAGTGAGGAACATCCCACAAAGAAGGTGTCCGAGAACCAACGCCCGAATGGGTATGGTGGACCGTAACTGGACCACGTCCGGCGAGAGGCTGCTTTCACGTGGCCGGGGATTTTGTTAGTGGGTGAGCTTGCGCAAGTCCCGCACTACCCGGAGGGATGACCTTCAGGGTGGCTATCTCCACCGCACCTGATGCCCAGTCACCAAGTCGGGTTGACATACTCACGCATCCGTATACCACGGCAGCTTGTGCTGCTGCAGTAGTAACGGTGACCGTCGGTAAGGACAGCTCGCGCTGCCGTTGCCACGAGAACCGAAGGATAAGTCAGCTAACGCTAGACTACAAAGGAATTTGAGTTAAATCGACACACGACACGTATGGCAATACGTGGAAATGTGGTGAGCTTAAGCTTTATCTTTCCCCGTCCGCCGTAGGATAAAAAAAAACAACGAATGGTACACCCTACCGCAAAGGTTGTCAATGATTACCCTACCGACGCGACGCTTGACTGCCAGCTGGTCGACCAACGCGTCGTTGTTGCGGTCTACCCTCTACCGCGGGGGGTGCCCTTAGGGTTCCCCTGCGAAAGTGCGGCTCATTTTGTGGATACATATATGTACATATTTCGTACATAATACCAGGTACAGTGGTGGTCCCGTCCCAAGGCGATCTATTAATGGTGACGAGCGGCTTGGGGTCGCCTTATAGCCGTACTCGCCTCGGAGCCGAATAGTACATATATTAGGCAACACGCCTTACTAAGATGCCGTACCTATATAAGGCGACTCGCCCTATATAGATAGGTACTATTCGGCCGTGTGGCGAATTTAGGACCTTATTGAGCGCCAACTTTGACAGTTGGAACTGCGACAGCACGTGTGTTCTACCTTGTGGCGCTGCCGTGAATTTTGTCGTAAGCGTGACGCCCAGCTGTGGAGCGATACAGTACCCGATAAATCAGAAGTCCGCCGGTGTTTTTTGTTAATTTCATATTATTGTCGATTTCATTTACTGCATCGTACTGCACCATGGGTACGAAATTATTTTCGCTACATAAAGGGACGCCGGACACCGACACACTTACTGCGAGCTAGTGGTAACGTCCTAGCGACCCCCGAAGATGATGTGCAAATAGTTAACGGTCTGCCATGAACGCTATGATGTTCACTTCCCTGGCTGGCCTCTGGGTACATGCCCTAATAAACGACATGTTCGCCCTGCGCAACAAATGGCACGTCTCGTCGTTGCCGCTCGCCTCATCGTGCTCTTCCAGCTAGCCGAAGGGCGCCGAAAGGTCTGAAAGCGGTAGCGGAGCCCAGCCCCCCCTCTTGGTCCCGTCTTCTACTTCGCTGTCGTCAGCGGACCCGTCGGGTGAACCCTCGTTCGTGCCCTGCGTCAAACCGTAAACGCCCGACACGCTCTACGATCTAGTCCGGCACATCAAAGCGCAAGGCGGTGATGATATCTTCCTGTTCTTGTATGCGCGTCCAACTCTTGACTGCGGTCATGGTGATCGAGTTAGTAGACTGGCCTGCCGTGGGGTTATATTCAGCTAACACCCTCGCACAACTCTGCGTTAAGGGAACCGCCAACCGCTTCTTCTTCGCCGCTACCTCGTGCGCTATAATTCAAGCTGATCAGAGCACTCTCTAGCTGCTGCATGGCCTGATAATTCAGGCCATTACGGGCACCTCGACCTGCGGCCTGTCTCAAGCTAGCCTGCATGACCGGTGGAAGCGAGTCGGCCTTGATCCAGCACTTCCTCCTGTGGAGCCAATACAATTGCGGTTTGGTGTGAATAGTCAGCCTTACGCGAGTATCGCGGTGGGACGGTATTTTCTTCGTCGTGCCGGCAGAAGAGACTCCAAGCCCTGCTAGGCGAGCTTTCGGTATGGGGTGACCTGTGCTTGGATGCTGTGGCTTGTGAAGGCTCTAGATTGACTCGGCAGGCTTGGATGCTGTGCTTGGAAAGACTCTAGCTTGATTTCGTCGGATTGGGATGCTGTGGTGTGGAAAGACCTTAGGTTGGTAAAGCCGCTTCTAAGATTACCCTTGGCCAACCAGAGTGCGTAAATAGCTACCTTAGGAAGATTCACAATCAACATATGTCGACTACTCGCATTGCGCTCGGCACACATGATTGGGGGCAGTCACTTTCCCGGGGCATGCTTTTCGAAATGACGCATACCTCGCTCGCGGCGCACGACATATTTCACCGAGGGCTGCTTCAGCTGCAAAACCAACGGGGTGGTGTTGTGTGGCCAGGGGGAGGTGTTGCCTGGCTATGCTATGCTGCGTCGGACTCGTCTGAATAAGGCGACCACCTGCCTTATATAGGTGCTAGTATCTACATAGGGCGACTCGCCTATATAGGTACGGTACCTATATTAGGCAACTCGCCTTGTATAAGCTCCTATTAATAGTCGTGCCAAGCCATTTTAGGTCGCCTTATGGCCGTACTCGCCTTATAAAGCATGCCTTATTACAGGGCCACCCACTGCACTGTACATACATATCTGCATGTCACACCGGGAACATACATACGTACATCCATACATGCATACATACATATAACACCGGGGACATACATAATGCCGGGCACATACATACACATAATACCGGGCACATACATAAACATAACACCGGGCACATACATACACATAATACCGGGCACATATCATAACCTGCATACATATGTACATGAACGCATATAATATGCACACATACATGTATACAGACCAACAGACAGACAGACAGACGGACCGACAGATAGACAGACATGCACGTGATCTGCATCCGAGGTAGATGCATGTGGCATGCATGCAGGCCCACGCGAATCACACCGGGTACGTACATAGATAGAGATACATATCATACCGGGTGCATATTGTAGGTACATATCATTCCGGCTATGATACATAACTACCTCTGTAGATACATATCATTCCGGGGGCATAGATACACATCCATATCACACCGGGTTGTATACATACCATGCACACCGGGCACATACATACATGCACACCGGGGACATATCTAAGCTTGTACCATACGCACGTCAACGTATTCAGAAACCATCGTACCGACCGCAGCGCAACAACAAACAGCTGCTATCATAATAATAGCTGTTGCGGCAAAAAAACAGCTGCCACCGTAATAATAGCTGTTGCGGCGAAGAGGGCCAGCAAGCCGTTGTGTTTTTTCTGTGGTTAAAAATGTAAACCGTACCCACTGCGTTGTTGGTGTTGCTCAAAGCAGGACACCACTGCGAGATGTCGGTACTGGTTATTGTCGCGCTCTTCTTTTCGAACAGTAGCGTTATTCCATATCTCCAGGGGATAGCATAGACGCCAGCTGCAGTGGGGTATCACCTGCTACTTCTTCGGCGGCTCCTCAATTGCGGAAATCTGTACCCCACCCAACAACAGGCTTCGAGAAACACTGCGCTGACAAAAAAAGTGCAAGCTATATATGTACACCCAATACGAAGTACAGCAGTTATTGGTATTAATAGCATATATCATGGGCTAGCTATCTACAGAAAAATATTGTGTAATGCGCGTCGGATCGAAACATATTTGGGCAGCTCCTCTCAGGTGAGGAGTACTTCTCAGTCAGAAAGGTTTTGGGTTCAACAGTGCAACCGTTACCACCAGAGCACGGCTTCTGGGCAGTAACGTTTTCCCCATGTCTCCAGGGGATAGTTGTACTCGGAGGGGAAGGGTAGGGCATGACAGAGTGGAGGCCGCCAGATCAATGATACCGTAGGGTTGTATGACCCTAACATGTGTTGTACATGATGCTCCTCACTTGAGGAGCTCTGTGTCTCGCGCAAAGCACGGCTTTGAGAAACAGTGTACGCGCGAAACCCGGCGAACACTCCCATGATTCGAACCGCTAACCATAAACGGTGTGGTTTCCGTGCACAGCTTGATTCCAAAGACCGACGTGTTCGTATCACACTGTTGACCCTGGTGCCAACTAATAATACTAAGGGGAGTCGCCGACTTATTATATAATCCTTCATGAGGACATACGCATTCCGATTCACGCGCGATCGGAGTATCACACACCGCTTGCAAAGACGAGTTTCGACCAAATCCTTGACCACGCAGCTGTTGTGTGGTATTGTTTATGTTTAATGAAAAATGTATTCCTGCGATACTGCTGTGTATCTCCTCGGCTGAGGAGACCTGTCGATCAGTAAAAAAATGGCCCAAGACATGCTATTACGGAGGAACATAGTAATGAGGACCAAATATGGTTAGTAAAAACAGTGGAACATATAGGTTTTTGTGTATATTGTGGGTCCTGATTACTATGGTCCTCCGTAACACCATAGAAGTAGTATTTTTTGGCTGAACCGTTTTTCTGAATGACGGGGCTCCTTAACCCAAACTCGTCGGAATTTCACTCCTTTTTTGCATTGTTGTTGTTCGTTGTATACCTAGGCCATGGGATTGTTCATCGGATATATAGCACTTTTTTTTTTTTTTTTCCCAAATCGGTTTTTCGGGAGAGACATAGAGGTCCTCAAGTGATTAACGTCAGAAACAAAATGGTGCATGTCTACCGTAGCGTGGATGATATTAGTAGAGGAGGATGGTATCAGCTTTTTTTCTCAGTTAATGATCGTGTGCCAGGCAAGGAAATAAATAAGGAGGGGGAGTGCTATACGGGGTAGTTTGGGTAGGTAAAAGGTTAGTAACCTTCTCTAATACCTTAACACATGGCGTCGTAGGCAAGACATGTTTTTTTTTCGCCCTCTAAGGGGTCATTCCTAACGAACACAAAAAATGTCTGGAATCGTGACAAAAAAAAAACGTGACATTTTCACGAATCTTGACATTTGTCAGGAATCCTGATTTAGAAATAGTTTTGAAATTTTCCGTAAAAAATTCTTGTCAGGATTCCTGACAAAAAAAAAACGTGATTTTTTTTTCTTTTGAAAAACGTGACATTTCAGAATTTCTAAATGTCAGGAAGGAATAATCGTGATTTTTTTTTTTTCTAGAATCGTGATTTTTGTGCGTTCGTTAGGAACGGCGGCCCTACTAACTTAACACGACATGGTGGACGATGGTCCAGAAAGAGGGAGGGAGGAATGGACAATACCAGGTATCCATTTTTGTCGACCAATGGTCGCGACAGAGGGAGGCGGGGGATGGAGCATGGTATCAGCTTTTGACGCATACGATGGGGGAACACCCATATATTTCTGAGGCTCCTCACTTGAGGAGCTCTATAAACCTCACCCAAAAACCGAACTTTTGATAAAAAAAATGAACGTTTAGCCCGATGGACAACGCCATGGCTTTAGGTATGATAAGCAGAGAATATTATTGCAAAAACACAAACGGGGATCCTGACGATATCGGGTACAATTCATCAGTCGAGGAGGCCCCCGTGAGGGAGCAATATTTTTGGACGAAAAAAATGCCACCCTCATCGTAACACGCGTCTTTTATTAACCAATGGTCGTTGTCCTCTGACGCTTATACGTTAACGTTGCCCTGCTTCTGTTGGGGCCTTCTGCCGGATTTGTCCCGGGCACATAACCTATTGTGTGTATGCACCTCGCGACAGCAGTTGGCAAAAAATGATCGTAACGCCAACGCACCGATTCGCTGCTTACAAAGGGGTTTTATTTTTGCCTCGCATCGCATAAGTTCGTCTTTCCCCCCGTGGCGTGGATCCCGTTCGCCATGCGCGCACTCCGAATGGCTGACACAAGACAAACAGAGGCTAATCCTGTTTTTTTAACACGGCAAGTCCAACAAGTAGAGTAAAGCAAGGGGCTGAATTATTTTGTGTTTTGGTTTTTGGTGCACTGCGGCTTAACCCTGTTAAGAGTTGCAAAAAAATATCCCTCATTAATTCCAAGTAATTTGTACCCAAAAACGTCGGTGCAGTTCTACAAGGGCCACTAGCGTGTTTGCGATGTACCAACTTTGGTTGGGTAGGAGTTGGGTAGGAAACACATAACAATAGTATTGAAACCGTCAAAATCACAATCCAAGGCCAACCCAAAACAAGAATTATCAGATAAAAATTAGGTTAGTTTTTTTGTTTTCCTACCATTTTTTCTTGGGTTGGTTGGCCATGGGCTATGAAATACTAGTTTTACATCTTATCCAACCCTAAATAGTTTTGAAATCGCGAACACCCTACTAACAACTCCCGTGTTCCCTGCGCGCGCGGTGCAATTGAAAACGTTTTGCAGAGGTCACGTGGAAACGGTCAGAGCCCTCGTTAAAATGGGTGGCGCCAACGTAAACTACGAAACCCGCTCCGGTAAAACGCCTCTCATAGAAGCCGCGAGGTGCGGCCGAACGGCCGTCGTGCGCGCGCTGATAGAGCTTCGCGCGGTGATCTCCTACAAAAACCGGAGGTCTCAGACGGCGGTGTGGTGGGCTAAGAGGCTCGGGCATGAAGATTGCCTGGTGCCAATGACGAGGGAAGTTAAGGCAGAAGCTACGCTGCGGCTCATGTCTAGTCAGATAGGTGGGGTTAAGGTCGTGAAAGACTTTCGTGCCATCCTTAGGCGCTATTCGTGCTGTCTTTGGGAAAATTTCGAGTCAGACATTGTTGGTTGGGGAATCCAGTAGTAGCGTTTGCTCTACAGCAGTGTCCGCTGGGAACGCTTCGGCTTATTCAATGAAAGATGACTGGACCGCAATGGAAACGATTTGGCGTCTACACGTCATAGGTACGTACAGTCGTGGTCCCTCCTTAGTGCGGTGCCTTGCCAGACGACGATACCCGCACTAAAGTGGGACCCCGCACTATCCCGGGATGGTGAAGTACAGTAGTACTCTATAGGACGAGCAAGGTCGTGACAAGCGATTCCGGCCGCACTAAACTGGGGAACCGCACTAATTGGTACCGCACTAACGCGGGACCATGACCGTATGCTCAATAAACAGCTGGTTGGCAAAAAAATGAATGCTGAGGCCCATTCCAGTGGTAACGTTTTGCTTTTTGTTTTCGCTGGGGACGCTTCGGGTTATTTAAATGAAAGTGGACCGGGACGGCTGCTCACTCGTTTAGGTTTAAAAGTACCCTGACGGACTTCATGCCAGCCTGAAGCGCTATCCGTACTGCCGTTTGCAATTTTCGAGTCAGATATTGTTGATTGGGGGGTGGCTACTTACTTTTTTTGGTGTGCTGGCCACTGACCATCAGGAAGCACGGTATCTTCGCCCGCTACGATGCTCGAAACTCATGGTGCACGCAATATGCGAGGCCCCTTTGAATGTAAAGGGAACCCCGAATGCACTTAGGGACCCTTCGTTAATCATTTCTTGCCGACGAGACACGTTTTCTTTTGTCTCAGTTTTTATTTCCAGCTTCTGGACTAAAAAAGCCGCGGTCACAGGTGTCGTTCCTTCTCGCCCCTGGTACGTGCCTTAATTTTTCTCGCACAGAGGCTTTAGCATTCCCCCGGCTCGTCGATGTTCATCGAAATATGGAAGCCTTCGCAGCAAGCAGATCGAGCTGTAGAGCATCAATTCAAACCGAAAAAAAGCTACCTATGAAACCACACGAGCTAGCAGCGCTTGTTTCGAAGCGGTGTATGCCCGTCGTTTCCCTGTGCTTAGTACGTCGGAGGGATTCAAAAGATCGCTACACGGGTGACTGACTCCATCTGCGACTTCACCTTTTTCCTACTGCCAAAGATTATCCCACACTAATCCTAAGTGATTTCCCCACCATAAAACATGGGTGCAGTTGTTGCGGTACTGCCTTCGATACTTGTTTCAGTTATATTATTATTAGTACTTTTGCCCCCCGACAATGTAGCGTAGATGCCGTTCCGACATAAATCGAATATCAGGGTTACGCTATTCACCTGTCCGCAAAAAAGTGGCTGAAGTTTTAAACGCGGTAGCTACTTTCACCGCATGTGCCGCATTGCTTTGCTTCTCTTTGCGCTGGATGTTCAGCGCGCGGCGATGTGAAGGCAGTACGCTCACTGGTGGAGTTGGGAGAACCTTACAGAGATAACCATTGCAAGCACCTCGAGGGTGAGATCGACAGATTCACACGGGACCTCGAAGCGGCCGCGAAGAAGCTGCGTGAACTCTCGACTTTGCGAGATACACTGTTTCCAGAGCTCGAGCAACTTAAGGTGAGCCTGCTGATACCGGTACTACTCAACTACTGAGCTCGGTGGGGAAGAACGGCATGCCGTGGTTGTTCATTGGAATTAACCATCTGTTGAGCTACTTCGGCTCCTTAGAAGAGACTACCTATTGAGCTACTTCAGTCACAGCTCATTCTAACGAAGAAAGTGCCGTGGGGGTCCCCCTATAGTGCCCGTGGAATAGTGCCAATTGCCGGCATAGTGCCGGTGAAATCGCTTGGCACGACTGGATCCCGCTACACTATTACCAGTAATCGGTACTATACCCAATAGTGTCGGTGTCCGGTATAGTGCCGGTTGTCCGGTATAGTGCCGGTATTGTCTGCTGGCACATACCGGCACTGTTGAGGGACCGCTACTGCGTGTATTTTGAGGGTTCGAAAATGATTTCGTCAGCATTGACCCGCTATTCGTTAAACGGAACTGTTCGTTGAGCTACTTGAGTCAGGTCACGTGAGTGACTGAAAGTATGTAGCCCAGCAGCTATTTACGAAGGACCATAGTAATCAGGACCCACGATATACACAAAAACCTATACATTCCACCGTTTTTACTAACAATTTTTGGTCCTGATTACTATGTTCCCCCGTATTTTTTCCGCAAACAGGGAAAATCCGTAGCACCCGGAAAACCACCTCCACCACCACCGTTTCTTGTTTAACGAAACAGGCGGCTCTAGCAGCAACCCTAAAACCGTTTCCCACTACCACCTTTGCCTGTTAGAATACAACAGATGTCTCTAGCAGCGAGCCTCGCCCACCGGCGACAGATGCTGAAGTATCGTAGCTCTTCGCTAGGAACTCGCGCTGGTCGACATTTGGACGCACGCTACGGTATCGGGTGCACATATTTGTTCCTGAGGCTCCTCACTTGAGGAGCTCCATACCTCACCCAAAAAACAGATTTTGAGCAAACGGAAAGTGCAGCCCGTTGATCAAACCCACCATGGCCTACTTACAGTAGGCATAAAAGATATTCAGATTGCAAAAACAAGAATGACACTCCGACGATTTTGGGTTAAGGAGCCCCGTCGTTCAGAAACAAAAACAAAGCTGAAAAGTGCTGCCTCTATCGTACCATGCGTCTTTTGTGTCTGTCGTCAACAGTGTGTGTTTGGCTGAAAAAAGACGGGAAGCCCCAATTTTTTGCTCTGTCGCCAAACCCTCGCTCCGCTCGTACTAAAACAGGTGTCTCTAGCAGCGAACCAAATCCGCCGACGACAGATACTGAGCGAGGCTGCGGGAAGCGCTCAAGTCGGCGGCAACAAGAAGAAGAAGAAGCGAACGTCATCAAGAGCCGCCGCCACTATTACCTCCCAGTCCTTGGCGGCGATGCAATGTCGAGCGTTGCGTGTCTTTCAGCGGAGCGTGGCGCGCCTGCAGGCGCTTACCGACGATGACTTCGAGAAAGTCGCGGCTCTGAAACTTTTTGCGGGTGGGAATGCGAGTGCGGATAAGGATGGGGGTGCTGATGTGACGGATGGTACGCTTCTGTTGGCCACCGCTGCTACCGGCGCCGTTGCCTCCGAGGGGAGAGGAGAACAGGCGTCCCATTCTTCCGGTATCGCACTGGGGGACATCAATGAAAAGGAGAACGCCATTGAACGGGACGCCAGTGAAAGAGAGAACTCTAACCCTACCCCCAGTCTTTCCGCGTCTCCTCCTCCACCGCGGCGGCTTTCTCTCGGAAAGCTCGGCAGCGACGTGAGCAATAAGGGCAGCTGCAACAAAAACGATGACAAGGAGGGTGTTTGTGTTCGGGAAGAGGGCCCGATCGTTGTGTCAAGTGGAGAAGAGAACGCTGCTCGTACAGAAGCGACACCTGCTACAGAAACGGTACCCTTGGTGAAGAGCCGGCAGAGCCAGCACAGCCAGCAGGCAGAGAGGTCATCATCCTCATCAACCTCATCAGTGTCGGCGGCGGTAGTGTTGCGCGTGCTGAGAGCTACGGTAGTGATCCTCGGCGGGTGCGGTCTAGGAGCTCTTCCGTCGGATAGAGACCTGTGGAAGGCGGTAAAGCCGATGCTCGTGGACGGGAGCTTGAGGCACCGGGTCCGGCACTTTGACAGGCGAGTACGACGGAGTGCCTGATGTTTTGTCGTTGCCTTTTTACCATATTTAACTGTGAACACTACACTAGTACACACCTGGTACCTGGTAGGTGATATTGGGTGGGAGTGGTGGTAAGCGGTGTATGATATTATGTCAGCTTTTGCATTTAGAGTGAATGGGGTGTAAGAGATTTTCCGTCGGATAGGGACCTGTGGGAGGCCGTAAAGCCAACGCCTGCGGACGGGAGCTTGAGGCACGGGGCCCGGCACTTTGCTCGGCGAGTACGATGGAGTGCTTCGCTTTTTTTGGATTTGCCATTTCCAATATGGAGAAGGTTTTTCTTTGACCCTTGACAATATGGAGGGAGGGAGGCAAAGCTTTAGGTAGGCAAGCGGACTGATAGGATACCGCTTGTTTCGGAACCACATTAGCTGTCGATACGAAACACCTTGTTGAGCTTGATTGAAGTCGCATCAGGTTGTTAATAGTAAACGCCGGATATTAATAGTAAACTCGGTATCGGTAGTAAGTAGTTTTGACCGGAATGTCGGTGTGTAAATCGATGTTGATCATGCAGACCCCGTGAGAACTATCAAATCATCATCGCGGAAAGTTTTACCCTCTTTCCACGTCTCTTCTTCTCCCCAACCCCCCCCGACTCCGTGCTCCACGATCTACTGCAAACCAACAGGCGTGGCGTCTCATTCGGGCTAATGGATGGAGTGCGAGCGCTCTTAAACATCGGCAACGACGACGACGACGATGACGTCGACAACGACGATGACAACAGCGACTGCAACTCAGGCAACCACCGCGCCATCGCGCCTACCGGCCCCGCAACAGGGTCTCTACCATCGAGGTCCAAAGGAATTTGTACCGTCTCTCCTACCGCTACCGCCTCTAATTCTGATTCCGGTTTTGATTCCAGCCAAGGCGTTTTTTTGCCAAGCCAGAACTTAAGCGACAACGTCGCTGACTCCGGCACAGGCGTTATTTTACCAAACCAGAACCTAAGCGACAACATCGCCGAAAAAAATACGGAAGACGGTGAGGTGGTGGTGGTGGCTGGTACCGTCGCGGTTCGCGGGGAGGAAACCTTGCGTGTAAACCACGACAATAGCGATGGTGACGACGGTAGTATGAATAAAAGCGCGATGACCCTCGGCATAAAACACAATCACGGTGCCGAAGACAGCGAGGAGGAGGAAGAAGACGGGTCCGATCCGTGGGGGGAGGGTGCCGGCGAAAGCGCGTGGGGGAAACGCTCTAGCCTCGCTCTCATCGAGGCATTGGGATCATGGTGTGCTTCTGTGTCCGCGTACGATCGGCTGGCCCATCCTACTCCGGAAAGCGCTGCTGGGCGGGCAGCGGAGGCTGAGACAGAGTGGGATGACTTGGAGAAGCGTATCACACGCGGGGGTCTGGACGTACAGCTTATGGAATTCAGGTGGACTTTTTGTGGACGGACGGACGGGGGGGGCGTGCTCAGGTTTTGGCGTGTGTGGTTCGATGCTCAGTGATCAACTAAATTCGTACAAGTAGGTGTACATTTTAATAGTCGGCTGACAGAAAACGGAAGAGGTTAATCAGATACTAAGTCCATCTTGCTGCAGTGCCGAGCGGCAGGTCTGGACGTCCAGCTGATGGAATTCAGGTGGGATTTTTGGACGGGGGGGCGGGGGCGTACCCAGGTTTGGCGTGTTTGGCGTGTGTGTCTCAATATATACTCGGTCGTGGTGCGCAAATGTGCGTGCTAAACTGTCGTAGGTGTACTATTTATAGTCGGCTGACTGAGAAAAAACGAGGCTAACCAGAGACTAAGCATGTGTTGCTGCAGCGACAAGAAGAAGTCGACACCGGGACATATGTTGGCGTCCCCGATGGTCTAGTGGGTTAACCTCGTAACCACTAAGGTCGATTTCGCTGGTTCAAGCCCCCCCCCCGAGTGCATACTCCTACTCGTTGGGACTTTTTCTTGCGCTACAAATCGACTCGCGGAAAGCGCGAGAGCGTAGAGTTAGCAAAAATCGATGAAAATCGACGAGCGTTGGGAATGCTGAACCCTCTGCGCGATAAAAATGAAGGCACGTACCGGGGGGGGAGAAGGGACGACACCTGTGACCACGGCTATTAATACTTGTCCAGAACCTGGAAAGTAAAAAAAAGTGAGATTTGAAAAAAAAACAAAAAAAGTACGATAGGGATATTTCTAGCCCTTTTTGGCTTTTTGGCCAAAACATTTCTGAAAGGCAGGGCTCCTCAACTGAGAAAACTGCCCAATATTGTTGGAGTACCATTTATGTTTTACAGGGGTTTTTTTGTTATATATCTAGGCCATGGAATCGTTCATCGGGTCGAACGTTCGTTTTTTCACTCAAAGTCGGTTTCTTTTGGAGTTGAGATAATAGAGCTCCTCGTGTGAGAGGCCTCAGAAAAATTAAATACACCCACTACCCACTACCGTAGCGTGTGACACCGGTAAGACCAGCAGTTGTTATGAGGCTTAGTTTGGGGAGGCAATTGGTTAACCTTTTACCAGCAGTCCAGTGGTCAAACGGACTAATACCCCATTGATACCTTAACAATTGGCGTCGTCGACAGACCATGGGTTTTTGGGTCGTGGGTTCGAATCTCACCTTCCACCAATAATAAAGTTTTTACGACTTTCCCCATGTCGAACTTGAAAAATACTCCCCCCGGTATCCCCAGGAAATGGAACCGCGTGGATATTGATATGTCCGCCCGTATATCCGGCCGACTTTTGCTATCCCGCCGGTCCAGTGGGGGAGAGTGTTATAAGGCTTAGTTTGGGTTGGCAATCGGTTAACCTTTTATCAGTGGTCAAACGGACTAATGCCCCACAAATACCTTAACGCAGTCTATCCTTTTATCTAGTTGACGCCATTTTTTTAGTGATCCGTACTCTTGAAAAAAAAACGTTCCGGACTCTCTCCACGCTCGAAAACCGAACCTTATCTTACAGCCTCCAGTTGCTGTCAAAGGAGATAGCGGACGCCACAACTTCTGAGGAATATCTGTCCCAGAGACGTGCGTGGGGTGAGGGTAGGCTTGCGGTGGCGCGACTCCTGTCCCTCGTATCTCCGGCGGGGCACTCCTTGGTGTCCTGGGCCGCTGCGTGCGGACAGACAGAAGTGGTGGAGATCCTCATGAACCACGGCGCTACGGCGGAGCACGGTGACGAGGTCCGGACCGTTGCCGCCTCGATTATACAGGTAAGAGTTAGGGTTATTGACTATCCATTCTGCTCTGTTTTCCTATTTGTATGCCTTTTTGCTTCATAAGGAGCATAAACAACATTTAGACAAATGAAAAATGCATTTCAGCTGTGAGATCGAATATGTTTTCGTCAAACAATATATGCTGCTATGTTTCTACCATGTTTTCTCCCCATTGCGCTCATGAATCACGGCGCTGCGGCGGAGCTCGGCGACGAGGTCCAAACCGTTGCCGCCTCGACAATACAGGCGCGTGTTCGAGAGCTGGAACTCCCTTGCTAAATTTTGAAGCGTCTTTGAGCCCTGTTCAATATCGAAACTGTCAAATTTGATAAAATTTTACAAAGTTTTGACAATTTTCTGCCGGAAACCTCTCCACGACCTGGTTGTGGTAAATTTTGACAAAATTGATTTGTTTTCACTCTCCGACGTTCGTTTTGTACGTCGTCCAGAGGTTTTCCGCTCTTGTGCGATATTTTTTATTCGGTCTGAGCTACAGCGAGCAGGTAAATTTTCTGCTCGAGATCGAATGGTATTAACATGCTAACCGTATGCTCTTTGATGAATAATTCTACATTTGGAGAATGTTTATGAGTGATCGACATTGAAGCTCATACCAGGTACTGCATATCGTCTGCTTCGACGTCGGAAAATAATGAATGTCTTGAATTAGTATGATTTAATTAAATTTGGGGCGCTGTATCGGGCGCTGTCTCGTAGGGTAATGAATTTGTCGATCGGGGGGGCGGGTGTTGGCAGTATTATTATTATTGTT
>JAYJMJ010129631.1:0-17856 GCA_036873875.1 Laminaria ephemera | reverse complement strand
AATATTTCAAATACGTCAGCTGTGAGTTCTACCAATTGAATGGTCGATACTCAACTTTTACAAGCTGCGTACTATTTCGACCGCGCTATATGGGTGCGATGAAGTGCTCACAGCCGACTTCTCATTCACGTTCTCGGTGAAATTCCATGGTGAGCGCTTTCTGGGCAAAACATCCCTGGAATTCCCGTGGTGGCTAGTTCCCGCGGGAAGAATTCCCGTGGTAGCCGGTTCCCGTGGGAAGGTTTCCCGTGGTGGCCAGTTCCCGTACGAAAAATCCCGTGAATTCCCGTGGAGGCTACAAAGTTCCCGCGGAAAGGGTTCCCGTGGCGGCCGGTTCCCGTACAAAAAATTCTGTGAATTCCCGTGGTGTCTAATTCCCGCAGGAAAAGTTCTTAAGATCAAAAATCGTTCCCGAGGACTGCCCTGGGAAAAACTACCCTCCAAGATCCGCGCGGCCAGATTGTTAGGTCTGATGAAACTGCCATACTGCATAGGCATAGGAGAGCAGCAAGAGACCAGCATCGGTGAATAACTCACATCATATCATGAGCAGAAAACTGTCAAAAATTAAGATTTAAAGTACCCATGGTCAAGGGGACCGCTTCAATCATCTTGTTTGTGCGATTTGGACTTTCATCAATTTCAATTGGAAATTGGCCGTATGGGTATGATACGCGAATGATAGGTGTGGAGTTTTTGTTTGCCCATCATCTCACCATGAGCGGGTCGTAGCTGCGCGTGCTGTTGGACAAGGATCCACAGACCCCAGATTTTTCTTGGGAGTCGGCGTCACATCCACCCAAAACCAGCACTTCGGCTGCGGCACCGACAGGAGCAAGAAACACGGCACAGCACGATAAACAACAATCCGGGGCCACTTAGCAGGCTCTTCTCCCCTCTCCCCACTATATGTTGCACAGGTTGTTGGTCAAGCAAGTGTGCGTGTGCACATATCAAGATATCAAAAATATATACCCGGTACCAGGTACCAGGTATTAGTTGCACCTTTTGGGTAGTATGTGGGTAAAACGCACACTGCCTTGCGCACTACCCTGAACTATTTATTCTAACCATCGCACGTTAGTCGCGCACGGCTGCTATGCGATACCTGGTGGCATTTGAGTTAAATTGACACACGACACGTACGAAAGTACGTGGAAGTGTGGTGAGCTTAAGCTTTATTTTTCCCCATCCGCCGGAGGATAAAAAAAAAAAATAAAAAAAAAAAAAAACCTGGTACCAGGGTATATTTTATAGCTGAGGCAAGTCGTCCGCCAAAAATACATACCTGGTACCTGGTACGAACCTGGTACCTGGTACTCGTACCAGGTACCAGTTACCTGGTAAAAGTGAAATCAGAATACCCTACGAGTACAGCCAGTTGACGGTTACTTATGGCCTCGGCTCATATAAATACGAGTACAGCAGTATGGGTCCCTCTATAGCGCCTGTTGAGTAGTACTTGTTGCCCGCTGGAGTGCCTGTAAAATCGCTGGGCACCAACGCGAACCACCAGCAGCGGCAGCATGCAGTGTAGCACGGTTGCCGCTCATAGACGATATAGAATGGTACATAATGAACAGAAATGTAAGGACCGTCGTGGTATCAAATCAAAACAAAACGGTGCTTACATTTACGCCCATATTGCTAAGATGCAATGGGCAAGACAACACACCCCCTGAGCGAGAATCCGAGGCGAAGTTCTCCAAACAAGCAACAGGGCCGTACACAACAAAAATGTTGGCTTTGCAGGGCTTTGGAACGATCTCGTCAAGATCTGTCCACAGACACATCGCTCGCCATTTGCACTCTTCCCGAGAAACGCAGGTTGCAAAATCGTCATAATGAAAGGGGTGTGGTGATCTCTCAGGTCTTTCGTGCCCCCCCTGTTCAGCGCTCATTTTGTATCTGTCATTTTCGTGCTTTCAGTCTGTATTTCACTGATTTCTGATTAATACCAGTCGCACCAACATACAACTATGTGCGGAAATGTAACGACCGTTTATAATACATAATAATATCCAAATAGTCCTTACAATTCTGTACAATATAGTGTGTGTTTTTGCATTTTTTAATGTTGCTGCTGATTTCGTACGGTAGTAAAATACAGTAAATAAGGGTGTCACCGCACCGACAGCCCAGCCCGACCGCTGTATACCCGCGGGGTCAACCCGTAACTAGGCATGTCCGCCGACCGGAGCGGGCGACTGCTCTACGAGCCTACGCTACCCATAGGACCCGACCCCTCTTCTCGAGGCTCGCCACTCGTCTGCACGACGCCCAGTGCGGATGGTACTTTTGTGCTCGGAACGCAAGAGAAAGGAAAGAGAACATCAAAAATCTCAATCAGCCGTCGAATTCAGAATTCAATCGCCGTCCAGAAACGGAAAATTTCAGAAAATTCGACTGCTGCACCTACCAGGTATATGATAGCACGCCAAAGCATCTGCACTATACCCTCACCTGTCCCTCACGATGCGGCTGGAACAAGCCCCCCCCAAAGATGAGGCTGCACGAGCCACGGTACAGCAGCTGTAGGCCCTCCCGCCACCTCCACTGCTTCTGTTGCCTGGCGCAGCAGACAGCCGATACCTCTCGGGAACCAGCCCAGCCTGTTCGAATTATCGCGAGACTATCGGAACTGCTGTACCAGTACAAGCTCCCCGCGAGACAAGACCCTCCAGACCCCCCAAGCAAAAACAGAAGCAGGCGCTACCGTAGCTGCTGGTCTGGGAGCTGCGGGAGTGCCTAATGCTCGTGCAGTCTGCTATACCTACTCCGACGTGCACTAGCACGTGGTGTCTACACGATGACAGCTCAAAACTCTAAACCGCCGCGGCCTACTGACGACCAGGGGCCTCAATCACATTTTTGCTCCCTCCGAACATGCCATTATCTCTGTACGAAATTTCACGAGATGTTGTGGTGGAAATCGAGTATAGAAGGGCCTACTCCTGGTAGCTTGTGTTGCGCAATACTTTTTGTCTACTTTCCTCACAACGGCGTCGTCGGCAGGACCGAGTGATTTTAAAAAGTGAGGTCGTGGGTTCGATTCTCACCTTCATCCCAAAATCTACAAAAAATAAAAGGGAAGCTATCTCACATGCCAAGAGCTTGTAAAACTCACACACTTAGAAAGCACCTAGACATGCAGATGGAACGATGAGGAGAGCAGTTCGATCATTGCATACTGCATCCTGTGTTTCGATTATTGCATACTGTGTCCAATACCGAAATCGAGTCGGAGGTAAGATTGGCAGAATCTCATCGGGGTTCCTGACATACCAGGTAGTCCATATATATATGGTAGTCAATCTTTACGTGGGTTGAAAAGCTTGTGCGTGATCAAAAACGGAACATGAGAGAATCTTCCCAAAAGCGGGGAAACTCTGACCTTGTACCAGAGCAAGCACCAGTGCAGAGCACCAGAGACAGGAGGCCAAGAGGAAAAGGTTCGGTTGAGGACACCACACACTAATAATCCAGTAGTAGAAGAAAACTTGACGAGTCAGAATTTAACCGTCTTCCGCCAACCGATATCTTTGTACTGGAGTTGGGGGCTCCCAACTCCCAATTGTGCTGGTTGAATAGAGCCTTTACTCTCTGCCCTCTACACAGCAGTGGCGGTGAAATCGCTTGGCACGACTGGAACCCTATCACAATTAGTCCCAATAGTGCCGGTGCCCTGAATAGTGCCGGTAGATTGGATTAGCACATAGACGTACCGGCCCTGCAGTATCGATTGAGAGCCCCCGACACTGTTGTAGCAGACACGGAACATATCGTACGTTCGTTACAGTAGTAGTAGTAGGGGTCCCTCAGTAGTGCCGGTTGAGTAGTGCCGGTTGAGTAGTGCCGGTTGTTGAGTAGTGCCGCTTGATGAGTAGTGCCGCTTGCCGCAGTAGTGCCGGTAAATTCGCTTGGCACAGAAGGCAATAATATGATCCTGTAGTGGCTGCGTGCGGACTACTACCTCGTACTGCTGTATAAATAGTGCCGGTTGCCGCCGTGAGATCACGGACAGGAGGAGAGCATGCGGAAGACAGTCTGGGTAAATAAAAATTACGAGAGTGAGTGTCGTTATTATACCGAACAAAGTTGTTAAGAGTTCAACAACGCACCTACCCCGAGGGCCAGAAACAAAGCACCTTGCTTGACCCACACCATCACAATACCGCTGCACCACCCTCCCCCCGACCCCCCAGTCGAGGGGCGAACATGTTTTCGGCATATATTTACAAGCTTCCACAGACCCAAATGAATGTGGGTGCATTTGCCCGTTCAGACACGCACAGCTAAACCTATCTGCGCGTTTCCGACAAAATTCTTATTTGGTGAGCAATTCGGCCCTCCAACCTACACCGACTGAAATATAAAATGTGTGGTCGGGTTCCATAGAAATCGCGAGGCCGTCGTGGGAGAGGCGATGGACTCTACTTAGCGAATCATTTGAGTTCAGCGTGCCTGACCCCACCACACCCCCCCGGAGGCTGGAATCTGAAAAAAAACGGAGTGTGGGTGATGGAGTGGTTGTTCTGGGCGACCTCGCCTACCCTTCCTTGTATGTTCCATCAGAAAGTACTTACCAGGTACTACGTAGTTGTTCGTGAAAGGGCTCACGCATGCAGGTGTTCAGCTCGAAGAGGTGATACAACAGTAAATGAAGCGGTGCACAGCAGGCTGCAAGCAATGGTATACAACACTAACAGTAGTACACTGTTGAAGAAGTGAGTGGTACAAAAAGCTGTCTGTTGTATTCAGTGCGCTAGCTATCTGCCGGGCGCCGAAGGGGTTAACTTGGATTGAATGAGGCCTCTTACACACCGAGGCAGCGCCCCAAACAAATCAGTGGGGTATCGCCCGGGAGGTAACTCCGCGTTGATAGCGCGTCACCACTATATTTTGAAATAAAACATGACGCAGACTCCAAGTAGAACGGAGGGTATGGCACAGGTGGGGTGGTCTGAAAAATACTTTTTGCCTCCTCCGGTTCTCAACCGTTGGGGCGGAACAACAATGATAGCGACTCCGGTACACTACAGCATCTCAGACGTTCGAGCTGCAAGACGTTTGAACCGATCTCGTACCACGAGCCAGGATCCCACCTGGTTGCATCCCGCTTCTGACGCATGATACGGTAGAGGGGTGCACCTGAAAACGGCAGGGGATGCCTGCTACGACAGGGGGTAGCACCTAACTTTTCTCGAGCTCTCCACTTGAGGACCTCTCCCGACGCGTGCTTCGATAGAGGTAGCACTTTTCAGCGTTTTTGTTCAATGACGGGGCTCCATAACCCAAAATCCTCCGTATGCCATTCTTGTTTAGCGATATAATTTTTTGGTATATACCTAGAAGGCCATAATAGGTTTGTTTGTTGGTTGCAGTTCCATTCTTCTCAAAATCAGTTCTTTATGAGGTTTCGAGCTCCTCAAGTGAGGAGCCCGAGAAACAAAATGGTGGACCTCTACCGTAGCATGCGTGTCCACTTCGCACAAACACTGCCTTAGACGCGTGCAACGATAGAGGTAGCACTTTTTGGCTGAAACGGTTTCTGAGTGACAGGGCTCCTTAACCCAAAACCGTCGGAATTTCAGTATTTTTTTTACAACAATCTTCGTTGTATACCTAGGCCGTGAGATTTTTCGTCCGATAGCACATTTATTTTTCCCCAAATCAGTTTTTGGGAGGGGTACGGGGCTCCTCAGGTGAGGAGCCTCAGACAAAAAAGTGGTGTACCTCTACCGTAGCATGACCCTTAGAGACAACATGAAAGTGTGACCCGATGAACAAACCCATGGGTTCGTTTCGTAACGAATACTTTTATTGCTTTTAATGCAAATTGTTCTCAAACGATATGATTGCGTAGCTCCCTAGCTGAGGAACCCTGTCTGTCAGACGATTTGGACCAAAAATGTTAAGAGATGGTACTCATTATTCATCAGTGCCAGGTGTAGCGTAACCATCAATGATAAGAGAGAGCTTGATGCTCCACAAGCGAGTTCACCTCACAGTGAACTAAAGAGTTTCGCCTCCATCGTCCGCTGTATCTTCGCTGGCCATCGGCAAGTGGGCTTGACATCGCGTGGAGATGAGCATTGAGCTGATACACACGCAACCACGTCAACCTTAAGACGAAAGCGCTACCTAAAGTATCTGAGGCTCTACAGACCCCGTCCAAAACCATACTAAGGCCACCGGAAACCTTGATCGTACGTCCCATACCGCCACGCGTTATGTCACGATTGGGGTGGAAACAATTCTCTTGGCCTTATTCCTGGCGCCCGTACACTCGAGATAAGCTCCCATCGCGATTTCCATCTACCAGCACTTCGATTTTGCAGCCGCACAACCCCTTCCGCTGCCAACTGCACCCTCCTCCCCCCGCAATTTCCCGGGTACGACGCACAATGAGCCGTAGGTCTCGGCCGTTGGATGTTGTTGTCATTAGTCTCAACCATTAAGTACCGCTTCCGTCCGCGTGACAAAACTCCACTTCCGAGCGATGTCAGCCTGGGACCGTTAAAGCGGCCTCCCCAGGGAGCTGTGGATGCCAGTTAGAGAGCTCCAGTAGTAGGTCACTTCGAATGGTCCCGCGACCGAGGCTGCGGTAGGGAGGTTATACCCCCCTTTTCACTACCGGAGTTAGGCCGCTCAAAACGCGCTGAAAATATATACCCTGGTATTTTGTTGGCATAGCATATCCAACAAGTACGTGGCGGTGCTTGTCATGAACCCTAATAGCACGTGTCGTAAACCCCAAGAGCACAAAAGCGGTGGCCACTCCCACCAGTGGTACCGAGTCGCTGAAACAGGAAGCCCCGAAAGTGACCCCCCTACCGTACCCTTAGTCCCGCTGGTGCCATCCCCGTTTTTTTCGCGTCATTCGCGGCCTGCGTTCGAGGGATCGTGCACTCTGTTCCCTTTTGGAAGTTCTTCGATGCCAATCGCCGCACTCGCTAGCACTGTGTTCGCCAACAATCGATCCTCGAACGCGACCTGAACAACTCCGTGAAGTAGCGATGCCGGTACGCGGTTTCGCGTCAGACATAATTCGGGGTGGTGTCCGTCATTCGCTTAAGCTCACCGCTCTGATGTTATGCACAACCTAAAGTATGGCAATGCAAGACCTATCTACACGACATGCCCTCCATCTTTTACGCACGCTACGATAGAGGTAGCACAGAACTTTTGTCATGCTCTTCATATGAGGAACTCTCTACCTTAACGGAAACATCGACTTCGAAAACCAATGGACAATCCCACGGCCTGGATATATGACAACGGATGACAGCAGTGTTGAAAGCACTTGTGTTCCACCGGTCGGGTAACTCCTATATATAGTTGAACAGCCCCGTCAGCCAGACGTTCTTTATCCAAAAGCCAAAACGAGGTAGAGTACGCATATCGTATCCCGCGTCAAAATGCACATGGTTGCGACGATTAATTCACCGGTTTCCCTTACGACAAGATGAACCAGATCAAAACGGCAACCTAAGTGGCGCTTTCTTTAGTGATATCCCGTGCGCACAAGCAATCTGGATATCAATTTTTCCGCTGCCTATCACGCAGTGGGAAACTGGTAAGTCACAACCCGCCTAAATATTGTGGGAAATATTGATCGCGGCCAGATAACGTTTTTCGGTCGACCGCCTGTTGTTGTGCACAAACCACCGACACGCCACAAATTCCAACACACCAACTAGAGCTGAGTCCACCAGGCCTGTCAGAGTATGCAACCAGGCTCTTGCGCCGTCCCTCTCAATCAATTGACCCGGGTGTTCCGCTTGCCCAAGTATTCTTCTGGATGCTACTCCCGATGGAGCCTAACGCGATGGTCCCCACCAAGCGCGCTACCTCCTCCTTGATCCCTGCTCCTGACGCGTGCTACAATAAGGGTAGCAACTTTTCTCAATGACGGGGCTCCTCGACTGGGGACCCATCGAACATCGTTGTGTTTTACAATAGCATTCGATACCATCCTACCAAGTAGGCTGTAGGATTGTTCATCGGGTTGCACTTTCAATGTTGTCAATAGTCAGTGTCGGGGTGAGGTATACAACTTCACAGGTGAGGAGCCTCGGAAGAAAATGGGACTACCCTATCGTAGCAAGCGTTTCTTGGCTGGGCAACACGGGCGGTACGAGCAGACGATGGTTTTGAGAGGGAAGTTATTACCAGGTGATACTTTTGGCAGGGGCGGAGCCCCGATGGCGGGGAACGCTCACGCGAACCAAACGCTCTTGGTTTCGCAATTCAATAGATTTCGTGACAGTTCGTCTTAATGGTTAACAGTGCACAACGTCTTGAGCACGAGGTCGACATTTTTTCACCCCCGTGAGTCGATCATCTGTTCTGATCGATCGTCCGTGACTATCCGATCTCTGGCTTATTTCCTCTACCCCTGTCGCTGCTGCAATCGCTGGTGTGTATCCCTCCCGATGGCTATCGTGATCAGTTCGTCATTGGCGTCGACGCCTGTTTGGTCACCGAGGTATCGCTGTGTCTGTGCGGGTTTTCCTGTGGGTGCACCAAAGTACATCCCGACCGACTATCGGGTCATCGTCGCCCAGGACTCCCCGATACGTGCTACCCTAGAGGTGCACCCTTTTCCTTCCGGGGCTTCTCACACGAGGACCTCTATACCCCACCAAAGACGTATTTAGGGTTACGGAGCCCCGTCATTCGGAAACCGTTTCAGCCAAAGCATACTACCTCTATCGTAGCATGCATCCCCTGACGCCTTGCCTTCGCGGTCCTGCAACTGTCTACTACAGTAGACACATGCTACGATAGAGGTGCACCGTTTTTTTCTGAGGCTCCTCACTTGAGGAGCTCTATACATTTACCTGAAAAACATTGGGGGAAAAACGAAAGTTCTACCCGATGAACATTTCCATGGCCTGGGTATACAAACGAAAATTATTGCAAAAAAATAGTGAAATTCCGACGATTTTGGGTTAAGGAGCCCCGTCATATTCATATCAGAAACCGTTTCAGCCAAAAACTGCTACCTCTATCGTAGCAAGCATCAGTAGGTGATACCAGTACATCGAAAGACGCGTGCTACGAGAGGGATAGCACTTTTTCGCTAAAACCATTTTTTGTGTGTCGGGGCTCCTTACCCCCAAACCGTCGGAATGTCGGTCTGCTTTTACGACATACAGTAGGTTTTGTATATACCTAGAGGCCATGGGATTGTTCATCGGGGTGCGCTCTCATTTTCCTCAAGATCGGGTTTTGCGTGGGGTGTAGTGCTCCTCAAGTGAGGAGCGTCAGAAGACAGTAAAACGGGGGTACATAGTAATTAGGACCAAATATAGTTAGTAAAAATAGGGGAATATATAGGGTTTTGTGTGTATCGTAGGTCCTGATTACTATGTTTTCCCGTAATAGGTGCACCTTCACCGTAGCATGTGTGATATGTTATCTTGCTTGTGTCGTTTCCCCTTTTGGATTTTTCTGTGCACCAAGTCTTCACCGGGTGTGTGCGTTCTGAGGTCGCCTCAACCTCTTCCCAAAACCGATAGCCGAGGGCTTGTCCACCTGCTACCGCGGCTTGTTGCCTAACTGCTATCCCGTCGTCTTGCCTCGACACTGCTCCGTTGGCCGCTCTTTCGGTCCTTCACTGTCGCATATGTTCAAACGTCCAAAACGTGTGCCGGTGGGTTGACATTTCCCAATTCTAATGTGTGGAAGTTGCACTAACTGTTGACTATCGATTCTCGTTTGTACCGAAAGGGTAGGTGGACCTTCGAAACTG
This sequence comes from Laminaria ephemera, assembly GCA_036873875.1. Classification (NCBI taxonomy): domain Eukaryota; class Phaeophyceae; order Laminariales; family Laminariaceae; genus Laminaria; species Laminaria ephemera. The sequence goes on along the minus strand of JAYJMJ010129631.1, from coordinate 8,096 downwards.
AGCCTTTTACGTGATTGTTGCTTCCGACTCGCACGGATGTGGGTTGTCTGGCCTTCATGTCCGCTAGTGGGCAAAACGGTGGGAACCTCGGTGATCACGGTACTGCAGCGAGTGTGTCGCCCAAATGAGGGGAACCTGACCCTCTGCTCACATAATCCCTGCTGTACTCAACGTTCTGTGTCGTCGGCACTATCACGATTTGCAAGAAGTGCAGAATCTGGCCGTCTGTTTGACGTGAAAGATCGAGCTGTCACTCTACAAGTAGATCTAGCATTTCCAGTGACCCCCTTCATAAATTACGCTCTTCTCCTTGTCATACCCTAACACCGTGTGCGATGGGTGCGTACTGCCCTCTAAACTTGGCACCTGGTATGTGTGATGGGGTGATACCGTCTATTTTGTGTGCACCGTTGCTCGTTCTACGGTACTCACTCGCATGTCCGAGTGCATGTGGTAGTTCACGACGTTTTGATGTTTGCTCACTATTCTCCGAGATCGAGGCCGCGATGGAGCGGGCCGTCTATTCTACTTATATCTGTTGCTCAGCTTTGTTCTCGGCGACACGTCCTGGTGCATGTGCGCATGTGTGTGGCGGGTAACGAAGGGTGCGTCTGTCACAACTAAAGGTCGTAGTGTAATGTATGTATTTCTGTCGGTATGTCCGTTGATCGGCCTGTCTGTCTGTCTGTCTGTCTGCCTGTCTGTCTGTCTGTCTGTCTGTCTGTCCGTCTGTCTGTCTGTCTGTCAGTCTGTCTGTCTGTCTGTCTGTCTGAATGTCTCTCTGTCTGTCTGAATGCCTCTCTGTCTGTTTTCCTCTCTGTCCTGCCGTGCCACCACGTGTTGCTGTGACGCAAGCTCCCAATGCTCTGCTGCAGCTCCAAAATTCTACGGCGACTGAACTCTGCCACTGTGAAACGTAATAGGCGTATCCAATAAAGGTGTGTGTGCCCTGTTACGTCCCACGCCTCTCTTGGCGTCGAGGAAGGCCGCGTTTGCCCTGCCTACCCCATCTTCTCCCGTTGCCGGCTTTGCCTAACGCCAAAACCTATAGTGTGGGGCCGTCGCCCCTATCCCTGCCTGCGCCGGGGCCAATGCAGGCCCAACCTTTACCTCCACCCGCGTGGCGTCTGCTAAACTGTGTGAGCGGCTGGAGCCGACTCCCTCCGACTCTGATTGCGCTGCCTTCCCCAGCGACGGCTGCCTTATTTTCTTGATGCTGGGTCGGCGGCGGCCGCAGAGAGGCCTAGCAGCCTGTGCAGCTGCCTCGCTGCTGTCACGGACCGCGCTGCTGGGGCGACTTGACCGATGGAAAACACGCAGCTACCCGGAAGGAAGCACTCCCCACGCCGCGTGCTGTTGAACGCCGCGGACGGCCTTACCCATTCCAGCATTCGTGTCTTGATGGAACGCCCCCTCCCCCTCTCCTTGCGGCCCGTATGCTCATATGCGGCGGGCTCCTCTTGCGCACCTACCCCTGAAGCTCCCTATCCCTTCACGCCGCTTTCGACGGCACATTCGCCAGGACGAAGGCTACTGCAATGGTGCACTTCAATTTCTGAGGCTCCCCAGCTCCATCGTGGAGCTCTCTACCCAAAAAACAAAACGCAACAAGAACGGAATTTCAATGATATTGGGTGGTTCTCAGCTGAGGGGGCCCTTAAGTCAGAAACTGGTTAAACAAAAAAGCGTCACCGCTATGGTAGCACAGGTCTCCGGGGACAATATCCATCCCTCAGCGCGCTCGTTAAGGCTGTTTGCGTTGGATGGAGCCCTCCTCCTACTCTATGAGTAGTCTATGAGTAGTCTATTTGTAGTCTATTAGTAGTCTATGAATAGTCTATTAGTAGTCTATTAGTAGTCTAATAGTAGCTATTAGTAGTCTATGAGTAGTCCATTTGTAGTCTATTTGTAGTCTATTTGTAGTCAATTAGTGTCTATGAGCAGGCTATTAGTTGTCAATTGGATGCGTGCCATAATAAGGGTACACGTTTTGGTCAGCGTGATTTTATGTTGACAGGGCTACTCAATTGATAAACAACCCGACATCGTTGGGTTCTACAATGGCATCCGGCTTCGAACCAAGGCCGTGGCATTGTTCATCGGGTTGCACGTTTCATCTTTTCAAAGTCGGGTGTTGGGTGAGGAATGGAACTTCTCAAGGGAGGAGCCTCGGAAACACCTAATTGGTGATATCCACTACAGTAGCATACGTCCCAGCGCTGTTAACCACGGGAACAGAGGAGAGTCGTTTACGCGCGGGGTCGCTTCGGCGGCCCCGGAGCCAGCGGGCGAAGTCTTGGGAGGATGTCCTCCGTTGTCCGTGGTCTTGCAGGCTGAGCTCATACAGCTCCTACGGTGTCAAACAAATGCTACGGTAGGGGTGAATAATATCATTTGTTTATGAGGTTCTTCACTTGAGGAGGGAGCTCTAGACCCACGGAAAAACTGACTTGGAGAAAATATGAAAATGCAACCCGATTAACGATCCAATAGTCTAGGTATATACTCCGAAGTATTGAGACGCGTGCTACGATAGAGGTAGCACTGTTTGTTTTTTTTTGTTTCTGAATGACACGGCTCCTTAACCCGAAATGGTCGAAACGTCGTTCTTGTTTTTCTGAAGTTTTTGTGTACGTAGGCCATGCGTTTGTCCATCGGGTTGCACTTTCAGTTTCCTCAAAAAAAATATTTGTTTTGGGTGAGGTTCAGAGCTCCTCAAGTGAGGAGCCTCAGAAAAACAATGATATCATTCACCTCTATCGTATCGTCATGGTCATGGTCATGGTCATGGTCATGGTCATGGTCATGGTCATCGTTATCGTCATCGTCATCGTCGAGTCTGTTGGTATTTTGGCTGGGATAGCCTGTCTGGCGTTCGTGGGTTGATTTGACAGTTTGTTGTAGGAGAACGGAATGCAGCCCAGAAGCTTCCGTTGCACTGGATCATGCTCTCCCCGCAAGTCAGAGACCCGAATCTTGCATACGTCGAGGGGGAACGAGTTTACCAGATACAGCAGTAGTAGGTGGCACATTTTATGGGACTCCGCGATAAGGAAAAACGGTATATACGGGACCTCAGATTTATTCGCACCGTTTTTTCTCACTTTAAGGCCGCGGGGGAATCCTAAGGAATATTTCGTCAGGTAGGCGCGAGCGGACGTTTTGCGAAAGGACACAAACGACTCGGAAATAAAGTTGGGAGTTTTACAAGCATGATAAATGTTTCCCGGTTAAAAAGAAAACTGATGCCAATGATAAAAAAAGCAGTTCATTTTCGACCGTTTATGCCTTTTTTATGACAAATACTTGTACCTCAAACCGGAACGATTTCTTTCTGTCGGCAATTTTTTCGGGTACGAATTAATAGTGTTTTGAAAGCTCCGGGACATTATCCTCTAACGTTTAGTCAAAGCCGTTTGTTCGCACGTGTTGTATGCATGGTGGTACGTACTACAGTATAGTTCGCAAAATTACTATTTCTTCTATTTTGGAACACTGTTTCAACTTTTTCGTGATGCCGGATGGCAAATTTGACTCCACGAAATCACCTCGCGTGTCGTTTTCGCTTGCTTACGATCGATGCCGGATGCACCCTACGCCCTCACAATACCCCATAGATAGCGTGTCTCAATTTTGCAGGCTATGGTTGCTTGTGAGGGAATGTAGCTGTCTGCGAGTCTAAATGACTTGCAAACGTACAGCAAAGGGTTGTTTTTTTATCTCATTTTATGTCTTCCGAATTTTGACGATTTTCGACTACTGCAGTCACCCCAAAGTCGAGGTGTAGACCTCCATTCAAAACGTGCGGACATCCAATCTCGATAGTATAACGAACTGCTGTGGATGCAACCCTAAAAAGTTTCACCCGCTCTCGGCTAAGGCGCCACCAACAGCTGAAGGTCGAAATGGAGCGTGTTAAAACTGCGGCGTAATTGACTGATCGGAAAAACTATCTAGAGATTAGAGCTAGCCGGAACCCGGGGATACCAGGCCCTCGCGGCCTGAAGTATATACCTGGTATATAAATATCCAGGTTCCACTATCAGGTTAGGGTATGAGATCAGGTCTGGGTGAGAAAAGGATGGCGTGTGGGAGCAGGTTGCCAAATTTGCTCATTCGTCGACCGCAGGAATACTCCAAGCGAAATCCCTGGGATAAACCCAGGGTCGGCTTGAGGGCTCAGGTTTGGGCGTGATCGACTCGGCGCAAGACCAGGATGCGAAGCGAGAACACGTTGCCAGTTTGACTCGTTCTCAACCCTAGCAACAGCCCAAGAACTATCCCTTCGAACCATTAAAAAAAACTTCGTGCGTCTACGAGCTATTCGTAGTGCCTGTTTTGTGCAATCTCCATTACCCCGGCATTCCAAGAAACGTGCGGATTTTCAGTCTGAAATATCGTTTCGAATTTCGTAAAGACGCCGTCCCTACAGGTTCAGACAGTATATAAAAACACGCCAGGACATCTATTATTGTACGAAACAGGAATGCTGGCTCAGGATGGATTTCGTATTTACAAAAGAGCGAGTTCTACACTAACTTTAGGATAAGGGCTCCCGAATTTCATATTTTCCTGTACCAGGTACATATCAGCCTGGCTTCTTATTACTCTGTTTCTTATTAGTTGTGCGATCGGTGCAAATGTATCGATTGAATGTTGGGACAAGGGTTCACACATCGGACACATCACGATCTAGATCATCTAGATCATCTAGATCATCTCGACCGTATATCTGTCATGGTATGTTGTGCAGGATCCATGTAATACATATCGAACCCAGGAAACATGTGCTCGATACTTCAGATCATCCGTCTCTCACCCGGCAACACGATCTACAGGCCATGCAGATCGTATAGGCCAGAGATCTGTCTGCCCTGAAATACATAGATAGACCATTATTGTTAGGAATCTGATCTGTCTGTCTGATGTGTGTAAGGGTTGACTCGAATTTCCCGATACCACACTCAAACACAGCAGCGGGTTCATGTCGGTTCAACCTAGTGGGGATTCTGCATCCCCCCCCCCTTGTCTCCGTGCGGGGGGTTCTGGTAAACGCGTGCGCGCCAGCCATGTCTGCCCCCGATAGGTAATAACCGTTGTTTATTCCTCAAAAAGTAAGAAGTTTGTTTAGCACCCGCCGTCATCTACCCCGTTTGTCTCGCCAATAGTGTCCCCTGTATATCCCACGTAAAACGTTTTGTTGAGGGTGGATTTAGCGGTCAGTGGCTAGTATATGTACCACTCCTTGCAAACAAATATCATCCAACCAAAATTCCAAGCTGTTTTTCACCACAGCGTGTGTGTGTGTTCTTCTTTGTAGTAAGCAGTTATTTCCACCCATCGCAGTTCAGCACACGCAGTGTCCGTGCCGATGTCTCATCCTAGACTGACACAAGCCATGTGGTCACAAATAACTAAAGCTAGACATATACATGCAACCATACATGTCAGGGGATTAGGTCAGGCAATGCCAAACGGAATGAATGCGAAAGAAGCGGGACATAAACAACCCGCCAGCACAACTGACAACTTTGAAGGAAATGAGAACTAAGGAAAAAAAAGGGGAAAACAAGGAACGGAACGCCGGGGGGGAGGGGGAAGAGGTACCACATGTTGAGTGAAACGTAACAATAAGGCAAGACACAAACTAATATCGGGGGAAAATAAACGGACAGCCAGCAGCAAAACATACAACACCATCCAACCAGCGTCGGGGGCAGCACCAATACTGAGCTTTGAATGCAAGAACTCCTGTAGGAATAGGAGCATTGCCGCATGATCGCATGATCGATCACCTGCCTATTGTCCCTAACGACAGCGGTGCCCATAATGTCATCATGGCCTATATGTGCCCTAGACAAAACAAAGAACTATGAAAAACAGACAAGACAGACAAAAACAAAAAAAGCAGATAACACCGCCAAACCGACGTCGAGGCAGCACCGAGACTCGGTTCCGGGTGCAACTACTACAGGAATAGGGGCATTGCCGCATGGTCTGTCCCACCTGCATATATATACTGTATCCGACGAGAGCGAGGGGTGCCCATACCGCCATCATCGCCTCCATATCCCCCAAGAGTGCAGCGTACGTAATATTATGGTAAATATTTCCCCTCATTTAAGACTACGTGTTACGTGTATCGTGTTGTGCAAAGCGGCCTGCTATTAATTAGTGTCATTAGTACGGTAGGAGAGTATACCTATTAGCTCAATGGTCTAAGGCTCCTCACTTGAGGAGCTCCGTACCCCACCCCAAAGAAAATAGTCAGAAACCGAACGTTAAGTGCAACAGGATGAACAATCTCACGACCGAGGTATAATAACAACTAAAAATGTTTCAACACAAAAATGATACTCCAATAATACTGGGTGGAGGAGCCTCGTCAGCAACTCGTCACTCACAGCTCAGATTCAAAATAATAGTCCAACATGTGCTACCTCTGTGGTAGCACGCGTGCGTCTATTATACCCGTCATCAGCGGGCGCGATCGAAGTAGGAGTATCACACGCAGGTTGCAAAGATTTATCGCTTTCGACGAGCTCTCCTCGATCTTACGGGCCAAGTTTATGTTTTATTTTATTTATTTTTTAAATGACTCCACGGGGTAATTTGGCCGAAGCCGAAGTATTGCGAAGCAGGCTATCAATTGCCACATTATTTTGATAATGTATTTCTTGCAATATTCACGTAACCTTTCGAAAGTTTTTTAGATATTAAGAGTCTTCTATACTTTATCTGATAATAATATAGTGTAAAAATAATAACACCTTATTTCAGATATCGTTAGCAGACGCACCCCCCCACACATAGACACACATGCGCCATTTTGCTCTCGCTCCTCGTCTAGTGCAACCTCTCGTCAAGTTCGTGGGCAATAAGAACTACGTCGTGCCGGCAGTGGCCACCAACAGGGAACACTCCAATTCCACATCGCCGGATGTTCGCGTGCTCAACGAGGAGCTGTGTAACGGTTGTGATGATGTGGCTGGTTGTCATGTTTATGTTATTGGGAGTGTGCTCGGTAACTGCACTCGGGCACGACGTCTCCGGTCTCTCCTTCGATAGACTTGTGACGTCTCCCCGTGATATTCGGCAGCAAGGGGGGGCAAGCTTCTCTCCAAGTCTGCCCACTACAGGTACTGGCAATGGTGATATCATTTAACCGGACTGTGCGTTGGATCGTGTTTTCGTTTTGGGGGGTACATCGATCGGCGCTGTAGATCGCATTGCGCGAAAAATGCCTTGATCAATTCGTAGAACGGCATGGAGATTAGTTGCGATCGCGTCGTAGATATTTGTATATTTATGGTGTAAACTCGCCACATTAAATGATCTTTGGTTAATAGAAACACGAATTGAATTGGTCCACCATCACGGTGTACCACTATATGTACTACGTACTACGTCGAGCTCGGTAACCTTGTATTTTTTGCATCTACTGTATATGCTATATATATATATTATATATTATACATGTCGACTGTGAGTTCGACCGAACTGATTCTTAATCGATACAGCTGCATGCCCCATATACTATACATGCAGCACGAGGCCAGAAGAGGCAAGCGAGATTCACGTTTGTTTGTTTGTCAAGTTTGCGCGAGATCCAAAGCCCCGCATGATCCACGGTCGTTGTCCTGCACATGAAAGGCTTTACCCCGTGACATCCTGTGCCAGAGACGACACGACAGGACGACCCATCAATAAGAAATGAGAAAGTGTTGGAGGTCGGCAGAAAAAGTGTGATTTCGAATTTTGACCCGTATACAAGCATCCAGCAGTATTTATGGTGGTATAAAGAGCAAATTTAAGAATTCGCTTACACGTCAACTGGGTAAATAACCCACAGCAGGAATAATGTGCCTGACTAAATAAGGCTTCGCTCAGGGAAGCAGCTGCACACATGATTCCAGGATACCTGGTGGGATGCATTTGACGGTATCCCGTACTCGGCGAAATTTCAAACGACGACGTATGGTACGTATTATTATTTTGTATTTTGTATTTTTTTCTCACCTTTTTACCTTCCAGCTTCTGGACAAGCCGTGGTCACAGGTGTCGTCCCTTCTCCCCCCCGGTACGTGCCTTCATTT
>JAYJMJ010129209.1:0-17865 GCA_036873875.1 Laminaria ephemera | reverse complement strand
GAGGTGAGGTTGCCTGTTGCAATCACAAAGGCATTGTAGGGAGAATACTGGAAGAAAATGTACAGAGAAAACTGCGGCTAAAGTCTCAGTGTAATCCCTGTATGGCTTCTCTCGAAGCTTGGTGCATATAGGTGATTTCAACTTGTGTTTGGCAGATGTACTTTCACCGTGCAGTAAGAGGTGTTTAACCTCTACGTTTTTGCATATCACTAGCACAGAAACGACTACTCGTAGTAATGCGTACAAGGAGGAAGTATGAAAGACCAAGAGAATAAAATAGCCTATACCCGCAGCTATAAAATGCCATCACAGCAGATGGAAAATGAATTAGGTCCGCTTAAAGATCTTCCGGGGGATTGGAAAGCAATTGGCACTGGCTGGAATATGATTGCCCTGCCATTTAAGGATGCCCCTGAGGGAATGGCCCCATTCCGCATCTTGATGAATCAGTATGATGAGGAATTGTCGTTTTCATTCGTTGACGATAATGTTCCGAATCGTGGTGTGCTAATTGACCAGCGTGTAGCGACCATTGATTATCAACAAGTGATAAAACAACAAATTGCTAAAGACTTTCCACCGAGTGCAGAAGCCGGAGGGGCGAACCTTACTATTCATCATGAACCCGGTTTGTGGGTAAGAGTGAAAGACAATCAGACCAATGGTATCGACCTTGCCCGATTAGCGTCTATTCCTCACGGTAACTCCGTTTTATGTCTTGGCGAAAGCAGTACTCACGACGGTATGCCTGAGATACCACCGATAAATTCACTACCAATTGGTCGGTTCGAAGACTTGGCTACTCCCGGTTATGACGTAAACGATGATCCTTATTTGGTTCCGTACAAGTACTTTATTGATAATCCTTTTATGGGTAACGTGCCAGGTGGGTTAGGGTTCCCGGGGTTTAATCCAATTGATATGACTCAGATCCTTAAATTCGCTAATAACAATGTCGATATTATTCGAACAGTTCGGTTAACTGTCGATTCAAAAAGAGAGGCTGCGGGAATCTCAAACATGCCGTTTACGGTACGGGAGGCGGAACCTGTCAGTATGAAGTCAACGTTTTGGATTCAGGAGGTTCGAGATCCGGCAGGTGGGGCAAACAAGTTTCGATTGCAGTACTTACAAGTTGTGATGTTGGATTTTTTCCGGCCACGTCAAGATGAGTTACCAGGCCGTGCGCAATGGCCACATGTAAGTATTTGTACTCTTGAAAAGCAAAATACTTGAGTTCTGGTCTTGCCCGTTTTTACCGATAGTAAACTTTGGAATAGTGCATACCTGGTATCAGGTATGCACTGCGGTATGCTCGGGGCGTAGGTTAAAAATAGTCGTCTGATATGGGTAACACTATTCTTAGAATCGGATTTACTTTGGAGATTCGATTGTACTTGTAAAGTCTGTTCGCCAGTTGAAGCAAAAACACAGTGCGTTGCCGACTAGATCTTTGAAGTCATTCTCCGCGGTATACACTTGTGTACGGAGTCAGACGTAAGATGAGCTAACAGTACGTCGAGCGGTAGGTCAAAAAAATAACAGTGAGGCTTAAAAATAGATCTCCCGGTGAATAAACTCAACAGAAGAACACAGACAATAGTTGATGCTCCCCTTGTTCTTTGAATTGCGAAAATGTCTCCTCTTTCAAAGTTTGCCGCGACTTACAAAAAGCGTCGCTGTTAAGACCAGCATGTTATGAATTGTGGGTTTCAGAGATCATTGAAAACGAATTAACGCTCAATTAACGCTGTATTAACGGCGGCAATCTAGGCGTGTTATACCCTTTGGGCTCGTTTCGAATAAGGGAAAGTTACGTGGACAATCGAACTGTTACTGCTGGCAGCGGAGATGATAATGTAATAAATCCTACCGTCTCTGCCGATGCAAATAGGAAGATTGGTGAGATGGTTGAGTTGTATTCAACTCTGTCTGTCAGTGAGCAACGGTCGTTATTGAAAAGCATAACTGGACTTGCATCAATTGTGACTCAGGATGGACCAAGCGTCGGAATATCAGCTGATTGTCTAACCAGTCGGGAAAAACAGGTGTTAGTGCTTCTGACTCATGGTTATTCACGCCGGGAGATCGGTAGTTCATTGAAGATTAGTTTGAACACAGCGTCTCGGCACATTTCAAACATCTATCGTAAAGTTGATGTGTCAACCGTGGCCGAGGCTGTCCGGTGGGCTATGGCGGCTAGGTTGATTTAAAAATGGCGAGTTTTTATCACGCAGCAGGTGGATTTTGCTCATTGGGGGCGGGTATCACCGAAATAGACTATAGACTACTTGGCTGGAATGTGAGGCGGTGGTACTTTAAGGCATCAGTTTCTGTTGTCATGGAAGAACGTGCAGTGCCGCTGTTAGATACAGATGTGCGTGTATCGGCCCTTGGTAGTTTTAGGGTTTACGTTAACGATACGCCGCTTGAATTGAAACATAAAGCTTCACGTAAAGTGATGATAGTGCTATTGCTGTCTGAAAAGCATTGCGCTTCTCGGGAAACGCTTGCTGGAATTATCTGGCCTGATTCTACCCGCAGTAAATCCCTGGCTAATTTGCGCCAGTCCCTTCTTAGTCTCAAGAAATCACTGCAACCACTCTGCGGCGACAACTCTCTTTTGCAGGCTGATCTACAGTCCATTGAGTTAGTTAATTGTTCGGTTACTCTCGATACACAAGAGTTGTTGAGTAAAGTTAGACACAAGCAGTCTATTGATGCAGATTCTCAGATCGCCAAGCATTTTTTTGAAGGTTATGCGAGTGAGCTAAAATCTGGTAGTGATCTCTTTATTGAGTGGCTTGCGGCTTCAGAGAATGCGTATCTTGACGAGTTAAAAAACGCATTGCAGGAAGCTATTGAATCTTTGGACTCAACAGATGTAAAGCTGCAATACGCCAATTTTCTTTCGACTCTGGATGCATGTAATGAGTTAGCGTGTAGAGTCAAGATGCAGATCTATCATGGTAACGGAGAGAAAGCTAAAGCACTAAGCTGCTATTCTGAATTGTGGAGAGTGCTAGAAGAGCTATTTGATGTAGAGCCTTCACACGCTACTCAAGAGCTAGCTGTTGCGATAAAAATAGATGAGGGGCAAACAAAGAATATAGAGTTAGGTACTCAAATTGTCTTGAGCGAAAATAGCGGTGAGAATCTGGAGGTGGGTTTTAATAAGGGTGGGCATTCGCCTCCTGGTAATCCAAACGCATCAGAGACACTCGTTCCCCGTGTCGCAGTCATTCCATTTGTAGGGCGGGGAGTTACGAAAGAGCAGAAAAATATTGGGGAAGTGCTTGCAGACGATTTGATAAACGTTTTTTCGGTCTGTAAGACCATTAGTGTCATATCTAGGTTGTCTACATCTGCTTTCTCCGGGCTAACGGGTCACAGGGATGCAATCAAGCTACTTCAAGTTCAGTATTTAATGGGTGGAACGTACCGCGTGCAAGGTGAGAAGTTCATACTTGACGTTGAATTCAGTTGCGCAGATACCGCTTCTATTCTTTGGCAAAAAAGGTTTTCTGGAACGTTCAATGAATTCTTGAGCGGTGATCATCCCTTTGTAGAAGATGCTTTAAAGGGCATGGGTATTGGAGTTATGACGCATGAGCTAAGGAAGACTTGCTTTAGGCCAATAGAAGAGCTGGAGAACTATACCTTACTAATAAGTGCAGTTGCGTTGATGCATCGCCTGACAGCAGATTCGTTTAAAAAATCAAGAATACTATTTGAAGCGTTAATTGATCGAAATGCTAAAAACGCACTGCCCTATGCTTATTTGGCTGAGTGGTATGTGCTAAAGGTGGGGAACGGTTGGTCGGATAGTCCCAACAAGGATGGTCAAATTGCAGATCAGTTGTCTCGAACAGCACTTGATCTGGATCCGTTTTTGAGTTTGGCCCATACATTCCGCGGAAGTGTGAATACAACTTTTAAAAAGAATTTACAGACAGCCGAGAGAAACTATACGACCGCTCTAGAATACAACCCAAGTGATTCTATGGCTTGGTTACTCAGGGGAACCTTGTATGCGTTTCAGGGAAAGGGTGAGGAAGGTGTATCTGATACATCTAAAGCCATAGCTCTTTCTCCGTTTGATCCCCATCGTTATTTTTATTATTCGCTGGCTGGTACATCTGCGTTGGTTGCTGGTGACTACAAGGAGGCGATTCAATTGACAGAGCGGTCTCTCCGGCTCAACAGTAAGCATACATCTTCACTTCGTGCTCTTACCGTAGCACTTTGGAAAGATGGAAGAGAAGAAGAGTCAAGAAAGGTGGCACGCAGGTTACTGGAAGTGCTACCGAAACAGACTGTTTCATTGTGGTTAAAAGAAACTCCCTGCGCTGACTACCCGATAGCGGAAGAGCTTGCATCTGCAATGCTAGGTGCCGGAATACCCAAGTAAAACAATTTCCAATCAATCTTAAAGGACTGCCATGAGTAATTTATCACCCGCTTCCGCATTACACGGAATCCACGGAATCCATGGGATTCACGGAATTCACGGAATTCATGGGATTCATGGGATTCATGGGATTCACGGGATTCACGGGATCGGTGGCCTTGCAGCTGTGGCAGCACCGCCGGCTTTAATTACGAACCATGATGGCATAAGCGGTACATGGACTCAGTCGTTAGATGCAGAGGGTTCTGTGGTCAGACCGTTATCTAATGCTTTCGATAATCTTAATTTAATAGAATGTTGGGATCCCACGGTTAGAACAACTTTAATAGATATCGAGCTATTCAGTAATCTTTACTTCCATAGCGACGGTGTTGCTAATATCAGTGTCTGGCATACGGATGCCACCTTAGATGCTAACGGGAACCTGGAGAGTGAATATAAAAAAATTACAAAATTTACTCGCCCTGGGGAAGATACATTCCAGAGTTTAGTGGCTGCAGAGACTGACCAGTTGGAACTGGTCGCGCAATATTCCGACCTTCGATTAGACCGGGCGCACGAGATAATTGCTCAGTTGGGCTTACCGATACCGTTTCTAGCTACTATTGGATTTCTACGGCCGGATGCAAAACCTTGGACGCTGGAATTATTGTCAGCAGCATTTCGGTTGGCCAGTTTCGTCGAGATGAGAATCAAGCATGCGTTGGCAGTAAAACGGCCTATTGAATACTCACCGCAGATACAACCAATAATTACTACTCCTGGTCATGGCAGCCTGCCTAGCGGGCACGCCACCGAGGCATTTGTGTGTGCGTTGGTGTTGAAGGCGATAATGGACGAAAGTGAAAACCCAGTAAATAAAACAACCTTGAACAGTAATCAACTGCTTAAACAGGCAGCTCGAATCGCTATAAATAGAACCGTTGCCGGCGTTCATTTTCCAATTGATAGTGTAGCGGGTGCAATGTTGGGTAGCACTTTAGCATCGTACTTTGTTGCAAGATGCGATTCTGCAGTCAACCAATTCGATGCAATGCATTTTGATGGAACTGAATTCAAAGCGCACAAAGATTTTATTTGGTCAGAAATTTTTGAAATCACACCGAATAACGAAATCAATCTTAAGCATGCTGAAAACGACCATTTCGAATTGTTAGATACTCCGACGTTAGCGGATAAGAAAACACCACTCAGTTGGCTTTGGGATAAAGCAGTAAATGAGTGGAAAGAAAAGCCTGCGGAGCAGCAATAAAATGGGCTGGAAAACATCGGTAGACAGAGATGATGCCACTAGTATAAAGGGGTTAGATAACCAAGCTGCTTTAGATCTTGCAAGCATCATAGATACTTTGCATTTTAGAGCATCTGATGTACAACCACTCATACCCATTGTTGTAAAGATCGATGAAGAGAAAGTTGATGCCTCGCAGCTTGTCGGGCAGTTAGCTAAGGCCGGAGTGATAAATATTTCAAGCTGGCACCTTACGGCAACCGCAGGGTCAGGTGAGGATAGTTTCGGATATCCCAAGCCTGGGAGTCCGTTTGTTGCCTATGCGTCAATTGAGTTCTTTCAATACCTGGCTTCCACACTTGATCCGACCGACAACAAAGATATACCGGATGATTTAGCGCCGTTAATTGAGGCGGTAAAGCAAATTGAAATTCGATCACCGATATCGAAGACTGAGTTTTCGATAAAGAGAAGCAGTGAGTCTGAACGATTATTCAAAAGCGAAAAGATTGTTAATGAGCAAACGCACAGTCAAGCGGATGATGTTGCTCAACAGACATTAACAGCCAATGATAAAGTTATTATGGCTGTGATTGATGATGGTGTTGCCATAGCTAACACAAGATTTCAAAATAACTCCGGCACTAGAGTCGAGTATTTTTGGGCACAAGGGGCTTCAGATACTGCTATAGATATAGACACTTTAGATGATCTTTCAAAAGCAGATATTGATGAACTACTACAGGTGCAATCTACTGTTGGTGGCATTGTTGACGAAGATATTTTTTACTCTAAAGCTAAGCTACTTCCAGCTCCAGGGGTTATAGAGGAGAATCAACTCACCAAACGCACGGCACACGGTACCCATGTTTTAGATATGGCTGCGGGGTATGCAAAAGAAGATAATGTATTAAACAGACCGATTGTTGCCGTACAGCTACCCTCGCATATTGTAAAAGATACTAGTGGAAGAGCTGGAGACGGTGAAAGGGATTACAGAGTTTTAGAAGCGCTGGAGTACATACTTAATAGAGCAGATAAGCTATCTATATCTGCGCCAGAACCCTTGCCGTTGGTGATCAATTTTAGCTTTGGTACGTATTCTGGCCCTCATGATGGAACCAGTCTACTCGAGCAGCGTATTGATGAAATCATCAATACAAGACCGAATACCTGGATTATTTTGCCTGCAGGAAATAGTCGGCAAACAAGGACTCACAGCCATATCACCAAAGAGGTGTTCAACGAATCACAAAGCCTGGTGAATTTGAATTGGCGTGTGCAGCCTGACGATCTAACAGAAAGCCACTTGCACATTTGGTTGTCTGCAAGTGATAGCACAGAGCCTGCTGTAAGTGATCAGATTAGAATCTCTGTGACAGCACCGGACGGAAGTGTTTCACCTCAGCTTGGAGATGCACCGACAGAGAACTATTTGGAGTACCGAGTTAATGACACCGATGTTGATCCCGTATGTTATGTACGTAGGGCTTTTAGAGGTGGTAATACAAACAGAAGTTACTTCAGCCTGCGGCTAAGCCCTACGGCTTACAATAACAATATAGGGTTAGACACTAGCGCCTTACCTAAGCCTGTAGCGCCTGCAGGCATCTGGAATATATCGATAGAAGATGTCAATCTTTCTGAAGATAATGAGATTAATTGTTGGATAGAAAGAGACGATACACCATTAGGCTATCGCCCTAGAGGTAGGCAATCTTATTTTGATGATCCGCGGTATGAAAGGTTCGAAGAAAGTACCCACCCCTACCGCTTTGATGTACCCGATTCGGTTAGCACCACAAAGCGGTCTCATACGTTGAGCTCTCTGGCAACAGGTGCCATGCCACTAGTTGTTGGTGCTATGTATCGCAAGGAGCAGATGGTAACGGACTACAGTTCTTGCGGCCCAGCTTGCGTGCCTTTTGGTCAAGATAAGCTATCTAGACAAGGCCCTGATGTGCTGGCCGTGGCTGATGATTCAAGAGTACATACCGGTGTTGCCGGAGCAGGTACAAGAAGCGGGTCTGTGGTATATCTTAACGGTACCAGTGTTGCCGCACCTCAGGTAGCGCGTGAGGTGGCTAATTTAATTTCGTCTGGCGTTCTAAAAAACAAGGATAGGCAATACTTTGCCTCAATTTTAGAAGGAGCTGATCAGTTGCCAGGCATGCTAGCAAGTGTTAGTGAAGAATGTTCGGGGAAAGCACTTTGGTTGTTGGCGCACCCGCATTCTCCTAAAGACCGTGTAGAGCCTGAGCCGGCCCAGCAAGAGGGAATCACTTAGGTGTGGGCTAAAAGAACATATCGACCGTTCTTTAGTGTACTAATTAATTTTTTTAAAGAGCGCTATGTTACACACTTTCTGTTGATGCAGCTAAGTGCCAATAACTTTCGTTATTTATAACTTTTAGCATTGAATGGTGAGTGTAAAACAATTAGGGGTCAGGTTAGTTTTACAAAGTACCAGCCTGGTCGATAGCTGTGATAGAGTGAATGTAGTTGTATAGAAGTATGGTTGTAGAAGTATGCCTCGTCCTCCGCGAATCCAATACGAAAATGCGTTTTACCATGTAATGAACCGTAGTCGTGGAAGGCGTTGGGTGTTTCATGGTGAGAGGTACTACGAAGCGTTTCTGAAAACGTTGGAAGAATCGCATGATCGTTTTGATGCGAGAGTCCATGCGTATTGCTTGATGGGAAATCACTACCATCTCTTATTGGAAACACCACTGGCGAATCTAGATCGAATAATGCGCCATATCAATGGGGTATATACCCAGCGTTACAATCGATTGAAGCGCACAGATGGTCCATTGTTTCGCGGCAGGTATAAGTCGGTGTTGATAGACGAGAGTGCACATCTCCTTCAAGTAAGCCGTTATATTCATAGAAATCCAGCGGAAATCAAAGGTGCAACGGATGAGGTGTTGGATACATACGTTTGGTCGAGTTATAGAGCGTTCATAAACAAAACAAAAGTACCGAATTGGCTGGCGAGAGAAAAAACCTATCAAGTACTGGGTGGGAAGAACCCGTATGAGAAATATCGTTCATTCGTTTTAAATGGAAATGACTCACACACGAAACAGTTTTACGGTGGAAGGTGTGTGACAGGTGTTTTTGGTGGCAGATCATTTCGGCAGTCAGCTTACGATGAAAGAGAGATGTTCGAAGCAGCAGCGGATCTGCCGAGATTAGTTAAACAACCATTGGAGCTAGAAAAAATTGTCGAGGCGGTCGCAACAGTATTCAAGGTGGATGAGAAAACGTTGTTGGCGAAGCAGGATGGACAAAGATGCAACAATCAGCCCCGCAAGTTAGCTATGTATTGTGCACAAAAGGATGGTGACTTTACACAGCGTGAGATAGCTCGTTACTTCAATCTAAGTCACACAGGTAGCGTATCGTCTGCCGTTCGGAGCATTGGATTATGTCTTGAAAGTGGCTCACTAAAAAAAGAATACGTGGCGATCAGACGAGTTTTGAATGTTGTAAAACTGTCCTGACCCCTACGACCCTTCTGATATCAAAAAGCCTAGATCTCCAAGAATTGCATATTCCGGAGCAAGGTGAACACCCATACTGGACGAACGTGAACACTGATACTGGTTTAACGTGAACGGTCATACTGGTTTAAGGCGTTCAACCAGCGCGGGTGTTCATCTTCACCGGAATACGCAATTAATTAGCATCGGTGGGCGCCCTTGTTTGCCTAGTGGTATTAACATAGACGGCGAAGGGCATTGGCAACGGTTTTTTGTATCGATGTCGAAAAAGGCACCCCATATGGTTCAGTTTGCAGCAAAGGCTGTAATGGCGATGAGTAGGCGGATTGGCCCAGAAGCGATGCTACGCCAATTGTGTAAAGACTCTCCCTCCGACTTGGCACTTCTCGACACACTGGAAATAAAACAAGTTCTTGTCGCCAACATCAATATGATAGCGGCGAAGTCGGCAAATGCAGCGGGAGCATTCGCCGCAGAATACACTGCTTTTCAGGTGGACTGGAGCGACAAGGTACTGGCCACCCAAAATATGTCCGTACAGATTTTTCTTGCTGAGGAAGACCCCACTGTCGATTTAGATTCTATTCCCGATCTTCGGGCTGCTTATCCGTGGATCGACATTGAAGTGCTGCAGACCGCGGGGCTTGCATTGATCTATCAAAAATACGAAAGGCTGATTCCGCTGATGGCGAAAGCCGCAAAGAATGCTGCGCTGAGTTCTGGTTAGCCAAACAATGCGCATACGTTGTACCGTGAACTATCCTTCGCGATGACTGGTCGTTCACTGTCCAGAAGGGACTGTTTGGAGTAGCTATAAGGCATCTTATGATGTTCAATGCCAACGCTGTCATGAACTATTTGTCCAAATCGGGCTTATGTTGGTAGCGGTCTCACTTCGCAGTCTTTCAGAACTCAGAACTCAGAACTCAGAACGCTCAACCGAACTCTTAATTGTCCATCGACGTAAAACGTGTCTGTTGCTTCTTTTTCAACTGAGGTTCTCTTGTAATAAGCAGATTACCGTTTTATCTACAGTTTCATATTCAGAAGCTCAGTATTTCATGTGCTGTTGATTCTGGTGATCCACCTTTTTTCTCACTACCGGAGATCACATGGATTTTATTATTCAGTATTACTATCGCTCCGCTATGCCGGCCGATCAGTAGGGGGCTTAACTGACGCCAAGTGTCGCTGATGACGTTGTATGATTCGACTGTGTTTTTCGCTTTGCTGGAGTTACCCACTTCCCCTCCTATAACTACTACTTCCTGACCTACTGTAACCGTCATCGCGCCAGCTCTTTGTGTCGGAATAGATTTGGCAATTGACCAGCTTTGAGTATTGAGATCATAAACATTGGTCGTTGCAATGGTGTTTTCAAATACATTAGGTTGGGCACTTTGACGCCCTGCAGCTACTACAAGTTTATTGTTGCTGATAGAGACTGTTATGTGGTCACGGGCGATGGGAGCGTCGGATAGTGTTTGCCATAGGCCTGTTGTCGGATTAAAGCTATCCAGCCAAGGTTTAGCCCCTAGTTTGTGGCCATTGGCGTTGCCTCCGACTATGTAAATAAGCCCATTGTGAAGGACAGCACCGCTAGAGCCGCGCCTTCTGTTTTGTGGGATCAAGCCTTCCTTCGCCCAAGTGTTGGAGGATGGCGTGTAGGTGTAGATGTCCCCAACCGGTTTTTCATTAGGGTACGGGCCGGTGAATGCACCTATTACCCAGATCTTATTATTGTAGGCTACAGGTTGAAAATGATTCAGTTCTAACGGTGGGGCTGCTTTTTGTGACCATTTATTAGTGGTTGGGTCATAAACACTGACACTGCGTGTGCCACGACCACCGAGGACATAGATTTTCCCGTTAAGTGTAACACCGCCCGCTTCATGCCTTTTTTGTACAATACTGCCATTGGTTGTGTTTTGATTCAGCCATTGGTTTGAGAATTTTGTGTTTACCGCAGAGTTTGTATTGGGTGAGGTATCGTCGCTATTGGTTTCGGTAGTAGCACTCGGAGCAAGTTCGGACGTAGCGGCAGGGCCTAGATTATCGGGAACGAACGTTGTGTCTTTGGCGAGTATTAGCTTGTCCAGAATTACACCGTCCTCACGCATCGATAGGTTAAGTAC
Organism: Laminaria ephemera; assembly: GCA_036873875.1. NCBI lineage: Eukaryota > Phaeophyceae > Laminariales > Laminariaceae > Laminaria > Laminaria ephemera. The sequence goes on along the minus strand of JAYJMJ010129209.1, from coordinate 6,579 downwards.
GTGTCTACCGGCCGTGGGTATAGTCAACGTGACATTACCACCACCGCGCCTTTTGCTCGACCATGTCCAGTTGCTAGGAAAATTTTCAAGTACTTGTATCGTGTCTTGGTTGTTGTTGATTCCCACATAGACACTATCGTTCTTGCCGGCGCTATCGCTATCGCCCCAGCCACGCAACCATACTGTGTAGGTGCCTGCTTCTGAAAACATTAATGGATAGTTCAGCATTGCAGAAGCAATTGCGTTTGTGCTTAGTTTCCCAGTGTTCGGTGTGGCTTCCATAGCGTAACCGCTGGCCCCTGACGTATCGTTTGTAAGCCATTGGTGCGTGCCGTTAGCGAATTTTGAGTTGTAGTTTTCAACTTCAACTGATATCAGATCTTTCTCTATCGTAGCATTGGTTGTTGCTTCGGGTTCAGAGTCAGCAACGGTTTCAACTGGATCAACTGGATCAACTGGATCAACTGGATCGACAGTAGATGCCTCATCGGTCGATTCACCATTCTCCGACGTCCCGTCAGTTAGTGATGTAACTGCAGGGCCTTGACCGGACGGGATGTAAGTTGGATTGCTCGCTAACAGGAGTTTGTCAAGAATCAACCCGTCTTCACGCATCCATATGTTAATTGTGTGCAGCCCTGATGAAGGTACAAATAAAGTAGCTGTCCCCCCCGATCTCTTTTTACTGGACCAGTGCCACTCTGATGGAAAGTGCTGTATCGCTGCAGCAGTGTCCAGGGTTCCGTTGATCCCTACATGCACACTATCGCTTTTGCCTTCATTTCCGACTGTATCTCCCCAACCGCGCAACCACACTGTATAGCTGCCTGCTTCGTTGAAATATACGGGGTAATTCATTACTGGAGAATCATGGTTACTGCGCTTTAGGACCCCAGTATCTGGGGTGGTAACCATGGACGCATTGCCACTAGCGCCTGATTTATGTGATCGGCCCCAGTGTTTGTTGCTCGCACTAACCGCGGTATCAAAGCTCTCAACCTCTATCGCAACGATTCCATTGATACTAGTTACGCTGTTGCTAGTTTCGCCAGTTTTACTTGGTGCATTGTCAGCGGTAGTTGTATCTTGAGTTGAATCGGTGAGTGTGTCTTCGGTCGCGACTTCATCATCAGTATCAATAGTGGTTGATGATGTTCCGTTATCTGAAAAGCTTTCGCTATTGGTTGGCTCTTCGTTATCAGAAGAGGCTGCGCTATTAGAGGGGGCGTCCCCTTTTCCAAACGGCTGATAGCTTGAATCTGTTGTTAATAAAATTTTGTCGACAGCTAGCCCGTCTTCTCTCATCCATAGATTGACTGCGTGTATTCCTGCTGAAGGAATTTCAAGGCTGGCTCGAACGCCATCACGGGTGTTACTGGTCCAGTTCCAACTTGATGGGAATTTATCTATCTTGTCAGCAGTTGCAGACAGGCTACCGTTCAGGCCTGCATGCAAGCTATCATTCCTGCCCTCACCCTCGTCATTACTATCCCCCCAACCACGAACCCACAAATACCAAGTGCCAGGACGATCAAAATGGGCAAAATAGCTCATTGACGGGCTGCCCTGTGAATCTTTGAGTAACTTACCATTGTCGGGCGTTGTAGTCATCGCCGCATTGTTGCTGGCCCCAGCGAGGTTGATTGGTACCCATTGATGGGTTGTGGTTGCAAACAGTGTGTCATAATACTCTGCTTCCAGCGAAACCAGCCCAACGTCACCGGCAATGTTTGTAGAAGGGTCTGACGCAGTGTGTGTAATACCTGAGTCATTGTTGGCGTTTGCATTTGCGACGCTAGGCAGCAATAGCGGGTTCATGTCGGTGGCGTAGGTTTTGATACTCGGATTAGTAGAAGGGGCACCACCGGAACTTACAATAAGTTGGTTATCGATAACGCGTGCGATAGGTGCTAGCAAGGCCTGCGGTAAAACTGCAACTGTATCCCAATTATCATTCGACAGATCGTAGCGGTAAACTTTGTTCCCGTTGGTGGCGCCGCCTACGACATATATTGCACCTTTATGCACGAAAGTAGATGGTTCGATGTGAGATTGAATTGCAGGCAAGCTTGCTTTTTGTGTCCAAGTATTTGTTTCAGGGTTAAATACATGAACGAGGTTCGTATCAGGGGTACCCGGTCCGCACCCGTCATGGCTGAACTGTCCCCCAATAGCATAGATCAATCCTTCATGAGCTACAGTGGCAAAATGATTCCTTGGTATTGGCATTGGAGCTATGTTTGAAATATCGCTCCAGCCGTCTGATGGCTGTTCAAGGTCATAAACATAATGATTCGCCACATCGCACTCAGCATTCGTATCTACGCCGCCAAACCAGTGAATGCTGTTACCTACCAACGCGGCGCCACCAGCGGCCACGGGCACAGGTAGTTGCGGCCCCTGTGACCATTTATGGTTAGTGAGGTTGAACTTCCACACCTTAGAAGTCACAGCACCCGGGTGGTGTCCTAGTCTCCCGCCGATAATCCAAACCTCATTACCATGTACGATAACACCGTTGTGAGTGACAGCATTGCCTTGTGGTATCAATGTTTCGCTTATTTCTGACCATGACTGAGAGCCTGCATCAAACTTCTCCACAGCCGTTTCGATTTTTACACCAGCGCCGAATCCATTGAAGACGTAGAGATCATCGCGGTATTGGATTACGGTTGACTCAAATCTTGCATTTTTTATATCAGGGAGGACTGTCCACGACTGTGCGTCGGTAGGAGTAGCAGCGGCAATTCTCGGTTCGTCTGGCGGAATATTGGGGCTAATCAGGTTACTCATTTTCTGATTAGTATTAGATGTAGCGATGGCGTTGGTGCCAGATAGAGTTTTTTCTTTAACTAGCTGATAAGAAAATAGTGAGACAAAAATAACAGTCATGACTGCAAGTGCTTTATAAAATGCTTTTGAGATACATGTCATGCTGACTTTCCTATTGCTGGCGTCTTCTCGTTAGATCGAATTATGATCAACTCGACGCTCTCCTTTGTTAACTGGTTTCCATATATACGGGGAAGCTATCGGCGGTTTCTACCGTTCCTTAATGGATGAATAAACCGCAAGTAACTATTAAAGGGACATGTAGTGCGACAGGCGAGGCTGGCATTAGATCGGAGGTGAAAGTCCTCTACGTGAATTAGTTAACCTCTTGGAGTTGTACCGAGTCATAGGCGGTGTTGTAATTCACAATAATGATGAGGAATTTCTCACTTAAAACTAATTTGATGCCGTAGAAGAATATTAGGGATCACCCATTAGACTTTACGAGTCAAGCTTCCAATAAAATACTGTCCCAAGTAAATGGGCTATTCGTTTTCAAGCGTGCTGCCAAACGCTGCTGATTTCTCTTTGTGAGTTGTCGCAAGTTTCACTGCGCAACAGTCACCCATCAGGATCAAGCGGCAATACAACTATCCGCCTTGGCTTTCGCCCCAGAAAATAATCAGTCCACTCAGTATGAAAGATTTGTGGCCGTTAAAGACCAACACGCATTGGCTCAAGAGGCAATGGGAAACGGCGATGAAAATGATGCGGTCGTAACACTCGCTGTAGGTGGTGTGGTGGCAGAGGACGGCACTATTTCATTGGCTAGTTTCCTGCCCAAGGGCGCAGTCGAAGGAAATTTTTATGATACAACCCTGCATAGTCCGGAAACAGCGGAATATCATCTGGCAATGCACAATCATGGCCCGCTTGACCCGAACATCGCAGAGGATATGTTGACGAGCTTTCGCGTAGGTTGCTCCGACGAAAGGCTACCGAGCTATTATCCGGCAGCTGCAATAAAGGACGGTGTCAAAGGTAGTTTCGACTGCAAAACTGTTCAAGTGGCGTTGTTTCCGTTGAACTAGTAGTGCGGTTACGCGCAGCGCTTTTCTTTACGTTGAAAAGCGCTGCGACCCTACACAAGGGGCACTCAGAATCACGATTGCTGTATGTAACGCTCATATATCAATTTATCGATCATTGTGCTAAATAGTATTATGGAAGATCTGCCAGTGAGGCCTTGTTCTGAGGTAACAGGCATTGGCAAGTCCTGAACCATTGTGCTGCTTCTGCGATTAACTATGCAGCACATACACTGCCATTTCGTGGTCAGAAACGGCAATAATAAAAAGCTGATCTCAAGCATTTATATGCGGTGTGCAGGCACGGCAGAAATTTCGAGTGGTGATTGATTTCGATTCGATATTAAGATGTCGATATTCTGTATTTGGCAGTATTCTTAAAATGGGTGTCCGGTTCTGTACGCCAACAGATCCGTTTTAGCAATCTGGTTGATGATCTTAGTGAAGCGTCCGTCACCATGAGCGAAGGCAAGTGAGTCGAGTAATCGTGATGCTCTGAAGTACCGCACGCTATATCCTTGTCGGCACGCTTGTGTGGCTAGTACACAACCCAGGTACGTTTTACCGCAACCAGTAGGGCCGGTGATTAACACGTTTTGATGCTGCTCTATCCATTGGCAAGATAATAATAAAGGGAACTGGCTTTTCTCAAGCGCGCGGGGGTGCTGATAGTCAAAGCCGTTCTGGAAAACACTGAAAAGTGATCACATTAATCCAGAATCAGTGATCAGAATACGCAACCTTTGAACTGCGAGTAATGGCATAGTTTGAGTCGATCTATAAAGGTCTTCATCTTCAGCGTAACTATGCCACTAGATGCAGGTTTATAGGTGACAGATCAAAACCTGTAGTAGACACGATACACACCACACAAATTGAAAAAACGTCTTTTTTGGTGATTAGTTATTAGTGAATTATATCGGTAAAGTGTAGGATGGTAATCTGGGAAGTGATGTACACGTGACCGGTAGCATTGGAAAGAAAATGAGTTATCGAATTAAAGGTTTGTTTGGAGTTCTTGTCATTACGCTCTCGCTTAGTGCGTGTGGAGGCGGTGGTGTCAACGAGGGTGAAGGACTAACTACGATTGGAGGCGGAGCAGAAATAATTCCGCCGCAGCTCAACAGCGATTTCGTTTCCCTGCGCAATAGCTCTGTGCTAACGAATTCATCTTTCGAGGTTGTTCGTATTAACGATAGTCAACCGATCATTGACCAAGACATGTTTGCTGCGCTCGGCGTAGAAATAGAGGGAGAGAACATCAATGGGCCATCTCTCATTCGCATCCCTGATTGGATTTCACCGTCAAGCCGAGCAGACCCTTCAGCGGTTTACTATCTGTATTTTGGCCATCATAGTGGTGATTATATTCGTATGGCGTGGGCCGAAAATGTCATCGGGCCTTGGCATATATATCAAGCTGGCTCTAATGTCTCGGTTGGGAGTAGAGGTGTTTTAGATAATAGCGAGCAAGATATTAATTTAGGCAATGGTATTGTTATCGAAGAAAACCATTTGGCATCACCAGATGTGCATGTAGATGATGAGAACCAACAGATTATTTTATATTTTCATTCTGGTTCATCAACATTTTTCAATGGAACTGAAATGAAAGGCCAGTATTCGTGGGTAGCAACCTCACCATTTGGTCTTGATTTTAATAACAATATTGAGCCAGTTAGGCTTTCGACATCTTATGTCCGTGTTTTTGAGCATGGTGGTGAGCTGTATTCATTTGATAATAGCGCGTCACCCAGAAGAGCGTTAGATGCGGATAACCCCTGGGCGCCAACCGCAGATTATTATTCCGGCACGACTATCTCAAATCTTTGGGAAAAACATTCCGGTAATTTCACACAAGAGCCGCTTATAGAAAACTTAGGTCTTGCAAGAGAAGACCTTCGAGTGCGACATACCTCTGTAAGAGTTGTTGGTGACGAACTGCAAGTTTTCTATACACGGCGTGGTGATAGTCCAGAGAGAGTAATGATGTCTACGGTAGATTTGAGTGTCGGCGATTGGGATAACTGGGAGTTTAGTTACCCGCCTGCGCCATTATTGAATGCGACATCAGGATGGGAAGGTGGGCAATTCGATCCGGAACCGTCAGAAACCAGCTCATCACCGGAAAATGTAAATCAATTACGAGACCCGTTTGTTTTTGAAGATATCGACGGTTCCCTGTATTTGATTTATGCAGGTAATGGCGAAAATGCTTTAGGCATTGCCGCAATGTCCAGCTCTCAACAACAAATTGATGTGCTTAATCCTGCTGAAGATGCTTATGTTAGGGGTGGTTCATCTTCGAATCAAAACTTTGGAAACGAGACAACTATAGAGGTAAAACAAGGTAGTAATAGTGAATTTTTCCGTAAAACCTATTTGAACTTTGATGTAAATGGACCTGAGAATGTCGATGCAGCTGTACTGCGCATATATTCAACACGAGCTAGAGATACTTCGATTACGCTTTATGGCACAACAAATGGCTGGAGCGAAGATGCGATTACATGGAACAATGCGCCGCCTGAAACTACAGTCATTGGGACTGTAGAGCTGGGGCCAGAAGACCAATGGTATGAATGGGATGTAACGTCTTACTTAGCAGGCAGAGACGACGAATCGGTTTCTTTTATTTTGTATCACTAGTGTCCCGTTAACTTTCAGAAGATAGCAAACTGATGACTATCGATTTGATTTTTGTCGCGATCTTTTGGCC
>JAYJMJ010129102.1:0-17867 GCA_036873875.1 Laminaria ephemera | reverse complement strand
ACGGCCATCCATGGCCGCAACGCTCAAAGCGCCATCCATGGCGCTTTGACCCCACTCTGGAAGATTTCAAAAAACAATACAGACGCTCGTTTCGCTGCGCGGGGCTAACGCTGCGCTGGCCGACCGCTGCGCTCGCCAATTCTCGTTCGCACATGTTGGGTAGATAAGCGAATTGGGCTTCTATAGATGCGAGTGAAGGAATGTGGTTTAGATGAATACGGTCAGGTTGTGGCCGCAATAAAGTGTGGTCGTATACCTGTCTCTGCGAATGTGAGTTCATCATCCGCCTCTTTCATTAGGCCGTGATTCTTTATTAGTACTGTTCGCCAGCCATAGCTAGCACCACCAAGAATATCGGTGTGGAGTGTGTCGCCAACCATGGCTATACGATGAGGGGCGATATTCTCAATACGCGCTGCGGCTAAATCAAATACGTCGGCAAATGGTTTTCCGTAGAATGTGGGTGTGCAAACTCCGGCGTCTGCCAGTGCATGTGCGTATAAGCCGGGTTCCATAGAAATTGCAGCTTCTTGTGGTGCGACTAGGTCGGGGTTGCCGACTAGTAGTGGTCTGGTCTTTTCGGTTAGTGCTTCGTGTAAAAGTGTTTGTCTTTCATCAGACCATTGCATTGCACTTAAGAATATAAATCCGTCTACTTGCGCGTAGTGTTTAGGGTTGTCGCCTAGCAGAGTTGTATGGGGTGCGAGCTTATTTATCTGTGCGAATTCAGTGGCAATAACACCCCAGTGGATATTTTTGTCTTGTTGAGTTAATGCTTTTTCTAGCGCATTTCGACTAGACACAACATCTGCCACCTCAAAAGATATACCCCAGTTCTGGTATTTTTCTACTGTTTTTGTCGTGGGTAGTGTTGCGCCGTTAGTTAGCACTATCACTTGCTTACCCATTTTCTGCAGCTGTGCCACGCGTTCGACGGCACCTGGTATGGTAAAAGCACCGACATTAAGCACGCCGAAACCATCTAATACAAAAGCATCAAACTCATCTGCAAGCTCGCTTAAGTTTGCGACAGTCTGAGTTGAGCTAGGGTTAACAGGGCTAGGCATTCGATGCGCCACCTGTGTGTAGCGTTCAATGGCTTTTGCGCGTGTTAGCGATGTAGAAAGTGGCATTTATAAGTCTGTCTATATTGATTTTAAACACCACGAGAGTACAGGGAAGTGGCTATGGTGTCAGCGAATAACCGCTTGTTCAAAGTTACTAAACCGGCTAACAATACTCTCTGCAATGGTAACAATGGGCATTTGAATATCTGAGGAAGTGATGACCGGTATTATATGTGGATACGTCACTACCGCATTGAGCTAGCGCGACTGAATAAAGCGCCTGAATCTACATCGTGCCATTGGAGGTGTCTGCTTAGCAGCCTGTATACCTCACTTGAGCCGATACGCTCAAGTGTTGGGAGTGTACCGGAGCACTGGTCTATGGGCAGCATCATACTAAGTGCTCTTTGCTACAGCACCATCAACGTATATTAATAACCTTTGCCACGCTGGGTGTTCCTGTTTTATCTAACGTAAACAGAAAGTAGTTTCCTGGTGGGGCAATGCCTGCATCAGAGGGTATTAAAACGGAGTAATTATTGTTGCCTGAAACATAAAACTCTAACGGGATCCGCCGCTGATCGTTGTTAACCGAATGTGTTACCGCAGCCATACGTACCAAGGTAACTGAGTTAATTGGCTTATTAGTTTGAACGCTAACCGTGCGACCGTATGAGCTTGAATCAGGGGCCGATAATATTACCGGTCGGTCTTTTAGCTTATTATTCTGGCTGAGCAGATACGGTGGTGTGAAAATTTCCACATCAGCGTGATTGGTGGTGCAGTTTCCGCAAAGACCGCCACCGCCTACCAGTACTTTTCCGTCCTGCAGTAGTAGCGCCATACTGTGATAATTACGTGGCGTAGACATGGTAGCCAGTGTTCGAAATGATTCATTCACTGGGTTCCATAATTCTGCAGCGTATATGGAGTTATCGTCAGAGAATGGTACAGGGTATGACTGCCCGCCCATCACAATGACTTCGCCGTTTGGTAGCACCACACTGTTGTGATATGCACGCCTGAACTTCATGCTGTCCGTGCGGTTGCTTGTGACACTTGATCCATTAACGTTAATAATAAAAGCGCTATTGGTGGCATTAGTTTTTTCATAGTCCGGTGCACCACCGAGGGTTAAGATTTTGCCTATGTCGTACATAACGGCGTTGCCGTTCATTGCATCGTTATCGTTTGATCTATTGCCCACCGCAGTGACACCACCGTTGCCATTGGTGTTTAGCATATGCATAGACTTGGACGGGCCAGCGTGCAAAACTTTATTTTCCGCAACGGTAAAAAGCCACATGTGATTGTCAGATCTAAACAAGCCATCGGCATCATTGGTGCGCAGTGCATCTGCACTGATGCCCGACAAAACCTTCCAGCCAGTGACAGAGTTCCATACCTCTGCAGATTTATCGCTACAGTTCGACTGCGAAGAACTAAAACCAGTACGACATGAGTCTTCTTCAGCCCACGAGCCTCCAAGAGTCATAACAGAGCCATCGTGTAAAGTGGTGTTGGAGTTGTAAGCGCGTGGAATATTGAGGGTGTCTTGTGCTGACCACGAGCCAGTAGCTGGATTAAACGTACTGGTTTTTGCAACACTACTGCCACCCGTTACCATAATACTTCCATCGGCCAGCATGCTGGCGCCAGGGCAGAACATATCGTGTGAGGTGTTTGCCACTAAAGATTCGCTTACCGTGCCGTTGCTCGGGTCAAAAATGGTAGTGTATGTTTTTCGGTAGTCACTGCCATACTCAAACATAAATGGGTTGTATGCAGCCCAAGTAAGGACTTTGCCGTTGGGTAGATTGGCTGCAGATACAGGAATAGAGGGAAGGCTGATTGGATTACCCCAGCGGCCAAGACCAGTACTGATAAATTCGTTAGTTGCAGCGTTCGTCGTTGTAGGTACTGAGGTTTCAGTGCTGTCTGGCGTGGCGATGATTGCAGTATCAGCGGATAATTCAACTAGGCAAGTTGCGTTATTTTCCCACCCATAGCCATCTCCATCTGAGTCGTATGAAGAATTTGTGCAGGTAGGGAAGTCTGGCGCTGTAGAGGTGGGTACTTGTTGAGGTGCTTCGATTGGTACAGGGGTTGAGTCCTGCGGTGTAACTGCTGGACTCACAGTGGGGGCTTGTTCGTTTGTTTGTTCTGTAGTGCCTGTATTGGTGGCGTTCGGACTTGTGCTTTGGGTCAATGTTGGTGCAACAGTGGAGTTGAGAGAAAAGCTTGCGCAGTACCAGACTCCGTTTATTGGATCGCAGTCGATTCTTGAAGTTTGGCAGTTAGCGGTGTAATTATTTCTTGCCTCAGATAACGTATTTCCTTTGACTACGCATGCCTCTTGTGCGAACACATTAGCAGAGAGCATAAGAAATACACTCAATGGTATTGCTTTGAAAATTCTACTGTTTGATATCACACCCAACTCCGATTGGATTTTGCACGAGGCTTATTCCAATAATCATAGCAATAAAAAACAGTGCTAGTTATTAACGTCATTAGGCTGCAAATGCCTGTTGGTATTAATTGTTATTGTGCTTAGCGCCAATTAAATGTGTTAGTTCTTAGTTACATAAAATTGGCTGTATAAATTGTGATTCTTATGCAGTGTTTGAACTTCAGTTTGAAAACCATTTACTTGCTTCAACGTTATAGTTGCTAGTAACAGAATAAGAACACCAAAAGAATTTTTTATGGTGTTTTGCAAGTGTTCTCCGTTTCAAGAAAAAACAATTTCTCACTACTGGTACCGAAGTTTCTTTTTAGTAATTATTAGCGCTAAGGTTTTTGTGAGGCAGTTGGATTTATAAGCCCTCCATCGTCTTCTAAGGTGCGCAACTAGTGTGAACCTGAGTTGCTAGTTACAGGTAACGCGGTTTGGTTGTCACAAGTAAAGGAACTTACACAAAGGCTTTTGTATTTTGAAATTTTGCTCAGTAATTATTGCGATCATATTTGCATTAAGCGCATCGCTGCTATCTTTAGATTTACATGCTCAATCATCTGAGTGTAGAGATGATGACAATGATGGTTGGGGTTGGGATGGCCAGCAGACCTGTGTAGTGCAGGGTGCAACAGCAGTAAGTAATGCCTGCGTTGACGATGACGGGGATGGCTGGGGATGGGACGGCGAAAAGTCTTGTCTGGTGAGCGGAGGCACGCTAGTCACTGTTCAGAGTCTTCCTGTTCAAAGGCAACAACCACTCGATAACGCAGAGTATTTTGTTGCCGCAGACCGGAGGCTAGTGCGCTTGCCTCAATCCGTGAACCTTAACAATAGCCTCCCGTACCCGAATAGAACCGGGTTTGAGATGAAGTCTATTCAAACGGACTTCTGGCCCAACAAACAAGAACTCATTGATGCAAACGCGGCAGGAATCGCGGTTAACCTTGTGTGGGCAAGTTGGCAGCCATCTGTAGCTTCGAATTGCGGTAACTCGCAAATTAAATTTGAAGGGCAGTGCTTTACTATTCCAGCGGCTTTTGACAACAAAATAAAATATTGGTCGCAACAGGGAAAGACGGTTACGGGCGTTCTTTATGGGGTGCCACCTTGGGCACGTGATAACAATGTTTGTACAGCATCAACGCAATCAAAAGAAGGTTTTTGCTCTGCACGTAGTGCGAATGACTACGCACGGTTTGTGGCCATGATTGCTGAGCGCTATAACGGCCTTAATGGTAATGGGCACATTGTAGATTTTGTTATCCACAATGAAGTCAATATGAATGAGTGGTACAAAGTAGAGTGCGGATCAGGCATACCGTGCAATACCGAAAAGTGGATCTCAGATTATTCTGCCAACTACAATGCTGCTTATGATCGTATTAAGGCAATTCAGCCTGCCGCCCGTGTGTTGATATCCCTAGCTCATCAATTTGAAACTAGCTTTGATAACCCTGCAGGTGGTAATCCAATTTTATCGGTAAAAACCTTTGTACGTGGCGTGCATGCGCGTGCTGGTGAACGTAAGTGGCGTATTGCTTACCACCCGTACCATAAACGTTTAGATAGCGCAGTTGCTTCGTTCGATGACTTACCGCAGGTAACTTTTGGCAATATAGGAGTGTTGGTGGGATGGTTGCGGCAAGAGTTTCCGAATCAGCCTGAGTCGTGGGAAGTTCATCTTACTGAAAATGGAGTGAGTTCAAGTGGCCAATCAAATGAGTACAGTCAGAACATTGCAGTCTGTAACTCATATCGAAACACACTGGGTACACCAGGGATTGAGAATTACGTCTACCATCGAATGAAAGATCATCCCCTAGAAGCGGCTCATGGGATTTCACTTGGCCTCAGGCGTGAAGATGGGTCTGCAAAGCCCGTATGGGAGACATGGGCAAACATGAGTGGCCGTGGCAATCAACGTAGTAATTTAGATTGTGGTTTTGAAAATCTACCTTATACAAAACTAACCAGCAGTGTTAATAGTAGTGGTGATTATCGATCTTCTACGCGTGTGGTGGGTGATTCATACTCACCAGTCAAAGGCTGGTTTCTGCTGCGTGAGTATAAGTCTGCTACGTATATGGCATACGAATGTAAAGCGGGAGTAAGTTCATACATTAGCACTGATGTTAATTGTGGCGGCGCGTTGTCTTATGGGCCGGTGGGGTACGTCCATGAGAATGATGGTGGTAATAGAGTAGCTTTATTTACTTGCAGAAACGGCGCGAAACTCTACAGCAGTGATGAATATGGTTGTGGCAGTGCAGAGGTAGTGGAATTTATAGGGTATGTGAAAGAGTAGAAGCTCAAGTAAATATTATGCCACTTTAATATTAAGCCACTTGAAGGTAGTTTCATCTTCATAACCAAATTTCCCGAATCGCCGGAGTCAATGCTAATCAAATATATGCGCCGCTGGTACATAGGCAAAGTTGTTGTTACGTGCTCACGCCTAAAAGTGAGAGAACAGCGCAGTTGCTTGAACAGGTTTGTCAGGGTTCCGGTGCTTGTATGGCTAAAAATTGGCCTTTAATTGGTGGTCATGCTGGGTAAATCGCGGAAAAATAAAATCGTAACGTTTGAAATATTTAGCCCCGAAGGTTACTTAAGAACCTTGCTGCCCTCGCAAGGCCAAGTCATTTTGAAACCTATGTACTAAATAAAACGGTGTATTTATAGCTTTTGTTTATGATTGCTTTACTAGCTATTGCAACCTGTGAAGCCAATGCCTCTTAATACTTGTGCTTTTGCGCCATTTGTGTATTGGTTTTGATAGAACTTATATTTGTCTTCAAGTACTTGACTTGAAGTGTCAATTAACGTGAAACTATTGTTGTAAGCGGAGGCAACTGAATTCTGTCGGCTAATGGGTATAGCAGTAAATACGTTTAACTGATGGGTATATTCAACGTTAGTTTCTTGATGCTTCTGCCTAACAATAATTATTATAATCATGGAGTTGTACGATGAAGAAATCCTATTTAGCGGCGAGTCTTCTTATGTGCTGGGGTTTAGCACTTCCTGCGCATTCAATAGAGCTGGGTGAGCCTCTTGGTGATGATGAGAAGAAATTTGCGGCTGGAGCGCACTTTGGTTTTGCATCTGGTGGTCTAAGTGTCAAGTACCGCCACACCGATCTGGTGACAGTTCAGGCTGTTGCAGGGCTTACTGGCAGCCTGACAAACTATGGCGCTCGCGGTCTATACACCTTTCGTGCTGAAGATCTATACACGTTTTATGGCTTTGCGGGTGTAGGTCTCTGGAGAATTGGTGGGTTTTTTGATGAATCTGCGTTTGGCTTTAGCGGTGGAGCAGGTATGGAATATGAAGTAATACCTGATCTACTTTTGTCAGCAGAGTTAGGTCTAGGCGTGGTTAGCTTTGATACGTACACTGGCTTTAATACTGTGGGGCTTGGCCTAGGTGCACACTACCGCTTCTAAGTGGTTTTGAACTAAATAGTTAACTGTAACATTGGTCGCGCCAAGATGATCTTGGCGCGCTAATTTTAGTGTGTAAGATTTAAACGGCCTTGAGCTTCACGTTCGTAGCGGCCTGCTCATCAGAGTTGTAACTCTTGAGAGGCGGTTCGTAAGTGAAACTCTAAAAAGGGCAGGGGCAAGCAAACTGCATATGCTTACCCGATATAGGATGCACGAATTCTATAGAATCGGCATGAAGCATTAATCGTTCAGCGAAGTGCAGGCTTTCATCATCACCGTATAGATCACACCCAACAATAGGATGGCCAAGGGCGTGGCAATGGATTCTTAGCTGGTGCGTGCGACCATTTTTTGGGAATAAAGAAACTACACTACGTGCTGGGGAATCTAATCGTTGTTCCACTTGATAGTGAGTTAAGGCCGGTTTTCCCGAGGTTAGGCATATTTTTACCCGCGGAAAAATATTTTTATCCTTTGCTATAGGTAAATCTATTTCACCATTGTCCCGCTCAAGATGTCTATGCAGTACTGCCCTGTAAGTCTTAACAACAGTTCGTTGTTGGAACTGCTTTGTAAGGTGCGCGTTGACCTGCTTACTGAGAGCAACAACCATTATCCCTGATGTGCCAAAATCTAAGCGATGGGCCAGACTGGCAGTGGGGTACTCTTGCACAAGACGCCAGTGCACGGAATCTTTATTAAGAGGGTTTTTACCCGATAGGCTTAAAAGCTGGCTGGGTTTATTTATCAATAATAAAAATTCATCTTGGTAAAGCAACTCAATGTTGCCTTCACAGGGCGGTGCGATGAACTCATCTACTATTTTATTCATGCTATAGACTAGCTTATCTGATTGGTTGTGACGTGCATCTGAGCTGTGTATGGATGCATGTTTTTATGGAGAATGATCGGATCATATAAATGCCATCCAGTTAGATCCATGCTCATACCTTATCATTTCATAGTGCAGAATTAGAAGGTCTTGTTGCGTTGCTTGGGCTTGGCAGTCTGTGCTTTAGTCAGGAGTTTTTTAGGACGGCTTCGCTTATATTCAGTACTTTTTAGTGGTTGTGTTGGCGTATCGCCAACACATTGAGTTCGGGCGATCCTGGCTTGTTGCTAGCACTGAGATTAGTCAGTAGCTGTGGCCTCGATCTCGAACATAAGTTCTGGGATGGCGAGCCGCGTAACACCAAGCAACGACATCGGTGGAGAAACACCTACTGGACCGAGTTTAGCGCCAAGTGCGTCGAAGTGTTTCAATGTTTCATCTACATCAGTACTGTAGACATTGAGCCGAATGATATTGGCGAGACTCATGTTGGCTTCGCTGAGGACAGCCTCAAGGTTGTCAATTGCCAGAGTAATTTGGCTTCGCATGTCACCTGGGTGCTGTGGATTGCCTTCAGCGTCAACCGCGGTTTGACCCGAGCAGACCAGTTGCCGGTTTGCGCCTTCGATAACTTCAGCTTGGTTGTAGCCTAGTTTCTGCGACCATGCCCACGGATTAATTGGTGTACGCTTCATAGAGTTCTGCCTTCTAGTTCCGGTGTTCAATATGATCCGGTTACGAACACCTTAGGCGCTACCACTGACAACAGTGTGTCAGTAGTTAAATAGTCCATCTAGTCTCGAGTTCGACTACTAGTTTTTCCATAACAGGTCGCAGCAGTTTGTTATCACTTTTGGCACCTGATGCGAACTGGAGTAGCCAGCGGGCTATGTAATCTAGATAGGGTGTGACGAAGGTCATTTCAATACCTTCTTCAGTTTCACGTTCCCGTACAATGCCGAAACGATAACGTTGCTCGCCCACAAATTTAGCAGCTTCAAAAGAGAATATAACTACTATTTCATGGAGATCTTTGCTTGATTCCCGTTCTAGATATTCTTGTAGCGAAGCATGCTCGCGTCGCACAAACTGTTCTGGTTTTAGTGCTAGTGATTTGATTCTATCAATTCTGAAGTCACGATAATCTTCTCTCAATCTGCACCACGCAATCAGGTGCCAGTTATCGTTATTATAATAAAGCCCAATGGGTTCCAGTTCACGTGACGTTGTTTCGTTCGATGATCCTGCTTCATATTGAACAGTGATAACTTGAGACCTAGACAAAGATGTACGGCAATCTGGTAGCCATGTATCTAGTTCTAAGGCTTGTTCAGATGTTTTTGGCTTAAAAACAGCAATAGTGTCATCTATTACATTCAGATAACCCTGATCTTCAGTCTCCATGACAGCACGTACTTTATCTAACGCCGTCATGTAATCTTCACGAGTTGCGGGATCTACTCGTGCCTCAATCATTTTTGCGCCTACCAGTAAGGAGGCGCCCTCTTCGGCGGTAAATACCACCGGTGGCAAACGATAAGATTTGTCTAGGAAGTAACCGACACCTGGCTCCGCTCCAATCGGAACACCAGCGTTCTCAAGTGAACGCAAGTCTCGATAGATGGTTCTCTCGGAGACATCAAATCTAGTTGCCAATTCCTGTGCGGTAACTAAAGACTTTGTTTGCAGGAACACAAGTATTGATGTTACTCGGTCAAACTTATTCAAAAATGATCACTCCACAGCACAGCTTATCTGTGCTTATGCAAATGGTTCAAGAGAACGTTTCCAGTGCTTGTTTTAGATCTGCAATTAAATCAGCGCTGTCCTCTATACCGGCCGAGTAGCGTATTAGGCTTTCCGGTATACCCATAGCCGCTCGCTCTGCAGCGCTACACTCAACATGGCTTGTAGTAGCCGGTGGGCCAATAGTCGTTTCTACCGCACCTAGATTTGCTGCTGCATGAGCGTACTTTAGGCGTGGCACAAATTTACGCACTGCATCAAAACTGTTTTCCTTAAGCATGAAACTTAGCATGCCGCCGAAGCCAGTCATTTGTTGCTTGGCAATTTGGTGTCCGCTGTGAGATTCAAGGCCTGGGTAATATACTTCTGCAATAGCCGGATGACTTTCTAAATACAGTGCGACTTGCATCGCATTGTGGTTTTGTTCTCGTATGCGAAGTGCCAGAGTTTTCATACCGCGCAATAATAAATAGGCCGCCATTGGGTGTAGGGTGGCGCCATTGATTTCACGATAGTGATAGATTTTTTGTATTAGTGTTTTCTCACCACAAATAACACCACCCAATGCGTCAGCGTGGCCACCAAGAAATTTGGTTGCACTATGAAGAACAAGGTCTGCACCTAGTTGCAGAGGTTGTTGGTTTATTGGTGTAGCGAAGGTGTTATCTACAATAACAATAGCGCCGGCTTTTTTACCCGCTGCTGCGAGGCGTGCAATGTCAATAACTTTGGTGGTTGGGTTGGTTGGACTTTCTAAATATAAAACATCACATCCCTTAGTGATGGCGCTTTCTATTTGTTCGTGATCGGTGGTGTCGCATAGATCTACTTCAATATTAAATTTAGGTAGAAACTCAGTGAATAAAACGTTCGTGCCACCATAGGTATCTTTAACTGAAACAACTCTCTGGCCGGGTGAAAGTAAGCCAAACAAGGTGCTGCTAATAATACCCATGCCGGTTGAGGCGCTGGTGACTGCTTCAGCGTTTTCTAGTTGCCTTACCTTCTGTTCAAACGCGTGAACGGTGGGGTTGGTATTCCGACCGTATATATGGCCCGGTTTTTCACCCAGAGCGACTTGCTGCCATTCGTCGACATCGTCATAGCCAAAGCCCACAGAATGAACGACCGGTACTTGGGTGGCACCCTGCAGTAGTGAAGCTTCTTCACCTGCCCAGATGCAACGAGTGCTTTGTGCGATTGGGTCTGTTTCAGGGCGCTTGTTGGTCATGGATTGTCCGTTTTAAAAATTGATATCTGCCGATTATCGCAGGTTTTCAAACTCGCCCTTCGCTAGAGCCGTCAGATACCCATTAGCCAGGTATGGGCAACACCCCATTTCCCTGCAACTGTCGGTGCTATAAGCGTTAATAATGAGCCTTGAGTACGAATTGTTAAGCGGTGAAATATCAATGCCAGTAAGGTCTGCTACTGGCTGGCACGTTCTGCACATTAGTGATGAAACGCCTAGGCGTTCATTTACAGAATCGGTATATGAAATAAAACTGATGATGAAAATGGAGGACCGTGATCTAATGTTGTCTTATGCATTGATAGAGCGCGATATTAACCACCCTGTGGTTCCAGATCTCTTTGAATATTACCGTGACAATCAATTCATCGCGCGATGCACTAGCTGCCGCTAGACTAAGTTTTTAAAAAAATGGTAGACTTGACAAGTCATCACGTGTAAGTATGAAATACGCAATGTAACGCGACCGTAACTCTAAGTCTTTTATTTACTTAATTGCTTTGTGGGTATTCTTGAGGTTACGCATGCCTTTAGTTGAATCAATTAGCTTCATAAGCTAGTCGTTTATTGTTTTTGTGCACTACAACTTTCGTAGCTGTTGGAGGGAGATTGATGAGTACGGCAATATCACTGTGCCACGGAAAATTCGGCAGAGCGGCCCTTTATCGTCTTGATAAATCACTGGTCACTCACGCTCATCGTGAGAGTCATCTTATCTTTCATGTTAGCGGAAGCCACAGCAAAGTGGGTATTCATGACCAAAGTTACGTTGTGAATGATCAGGATGCTGTTGCTGTGTGTCCACTTGAGCCTCACAGTTTTGATGTTGATACGTCACAGGCGAGTGTTGTGTTGGTGCTATATATTAAATCAAATTGGATTGCTGAATATAGTCAATGTGATGAATTCACTTTGCGCTTTGGTGATATTCAAATTGATAGAACACCAGCCATTAATGATTTGGTATATAGACTTACTTCGTTGCTACTGAAAACTGGCAACACGGCCAACATCGACACATTATTATATTCGTTAGCTAAAGATTGCTATGAACAGACATGGCAAAGTACTAAAACGCTTAGTTCGTCAAAGATTAAGAGTGCAGACTGTGGGGATCCTCGAATACACCGATCCCTTCAACTGATGCAGCAAAGTATATCTGCTGAGGTAGAGCTAGAAACAGTGGCACGTGCAGTTGGGTTGTCGCGGCCCCATTTCTTTAAGTTGTTTAAAAGTCAGATGGGAGTTACTCCCAATATCTATATGAATACTCTGAGGTCAGAGCGTGCCATAGAAGAACTGATAAATACGGAGAAAACGGTTACAGACATAGCAAATGATCTTGGTTATTCTTCGCAAGCAAGCTTTACTCGGTTCTTTGCCACTAATGTTGGAATAGCGCCTTCAGAGTACCGGCGAGCTATTGATACGGACAATCAATTTACGCCATAGTATTTATTGGTCAACGCGGTTCGAGTAGGTTAAATATAAAAAAGAAGTGGTGGAAAGGCTTTAATGATAGTGGTTTCTTGACTAATTGTACTAACCTTGTTCACGCAGTGGGTTTGCTTTGACCGGCATGACGTATTATCTATTAGCCCCCAGCTGTTCACGAGGCAGGCTATTATTGCCCCAATAAAAAAATTTTTCTGCGTGCCGATATGATCTTCAAAGGTAACCCGCAGCGTGAGCAAGGGACTTTAGAACCAGCAATTCACTACGTATCATTGCCAAATAGAACCACAGACGCGGATCTTAGCTTTTTATTGGATCATTTATATAGTGAGTATCACAGCAGTAAGTCCCTTGCTCACGCTGCGGGTTACCTTTGATAGGCTTGAGAGGTAACGAATTCGCTGCATTGCTAAAGAGGCTATGGGATGGAATCGCATCATTTTGTCATCCCGATTGCATGGCCAGCCTATGCTTAGTGAAAAGTGTTGATAACAGGATTATGAGTGTTACAACGTGAAGCCTATGGCTATGTGATGAGGAATGATTGCATCTGAAGATCGTTACACCATTCGGTCCACCGCTAACTGAAATCCTCAATGCCAGCCGCTCGTTTCTGTGTAGGGCCGTATTTATAAATAGTGCAGGCAGTTTTCGGGTTGCAGATTCCCCACCAGTTACAGTCGTGAGCATCAGCGTTGCTTTCTATAGCGACCACAGCTAAACGTTAATCTATATTTGAAATGAATTGATCAAACTCGTTTGAGTTTATTGATACATCGTGATCACCAGAAGGATAAGATTGCGACTCTAAATCACTTATATATTCCTGGTAAGCGGCGACTCTGTCTTCCTGCATGCGATCATGTTGTGCTGCAAAGTTCCGGTAGGCCTTCGCATGGCGAGGAATATGGCCACGATTCTCCCCAAGGAGATCGGCAGAAAACAAATAAGTTGCATCACAGTGGGTGCCTGAACCCAATGATATAGTTAGTGATGAAACTCGTGCGGTTATTGCAGCTGCCACTTGTGCAGGAACTACTTCCATTTCAAGGGCAAACGCACCGGCAGATTCAAAATTTTTGCAGTCAGTATAGACTTGCAGCGCTTGTTCGGCAGTTCGGCCGACTGCTCGCATGCCACCCACCCATGTTGCTTTAGGTGGTACAAGGCCCACATGTGCGATACCTGGTACGCCTTCTCTAGCAAGTACTTCAACTACTGTTGCACTCATGCCGCAGTAAACGGACTGTGCACCGGCTTCCATTGCTTGAATAGCTTCCTGCAACGCAGCTTTAGCAGATGCATGCTTGCCCCATTTCAAGCCGAACTGAAAATGAGTTTCAGGTACCAATGAGGCAAAGTGTTGCGTAGTAGTGTTGAAGCCAGTGCCGATCATGTCCATGCCGGCTTGGGAGACCGCACGAGCCTCTTCTTCACGGGCTACTTGAACAAACGAAATTTGACGAACGCCTTTTAGCGCTTGTAAGTCTATAACCGTCAGTTTAGATATTGATTTTGTCCGTTTATCTGTGATTTGAAGGCATAATTGTAGCGTATTCGATTGGCTAATTAAATTGGGTGACCCGCCAGCTCTGTAGGGGCGAATCGCCTAAGTTCTACCGAGACCGCGGTAGAGGTATTCTCAGGTCTTGGCTAAAAGACAAGAGAGAAACCAATGCAAGGTTCGAGATCATAATAGTATGCGCTCGTAGCACCTCAAGTTATACACCACAATTTCACTTCAAAATATCAAATAAAACAACGGTGGATGCGCGGCACTTATCCACCCTACAAGACTCTACGCTTAGCGCGGGTTGAATAGCCCTAAAACACATTAACCACTGTAAGCATTTATCTTGTAAGCAAGCAATGATGTTCATGCAAGTGATTAGTTTACGGATACTCTTCATCTGAGCCGCTGACACATTGTTCAATAGTGCTGCATTGACAGCTCATCAGCTTGCCAAGAACCATATCTGCCTGTTTAAGTTCGCTAATTCTCTTGCGAACTTCTATTCGTTTAGCATCTACTGCAGGCCCCCATTGACTCTTATCAATAGATTCTTTTGAAAAGCGCTTTAATAAGCCTTGTAGCTCCTGAATAGTAAAGCCTGCCGCTTGCCCCAGTTTTATAAAGCGCAAGGTGGCTAATGCATTGCTACTAAACTCACGTACTCCAGATACCCTTACAGATGAGGGCAGTAAGCCTCTTTTTTCATAGTAGCGAATAGTTGAAGGCGGAATGTCTAGGTGTTTTGCTACTTCGCCAATTCTCATGCGTTTTGCCTGCGATAAATTGTGTAAGTTAAATACCCCAGTACTGCCACGAAACCTAACACACCAACCGTGACGCCAATGGTTTGCATTAGTGGTGGTAGGTTTAATATTGATGCTGTTGCACCTATACCGCCAAAGCCTAATAGTGCTAGCAGGAACGGTATCTTACAAGCGAGCACGCATAGTCCTACAAATGCGATTGCTTTATTTCTTTTTGACTTCGAATTATTTTTGATAACTTCTTTAGATTCTTGGTTCATTTGCGACTCCATAACTTTACGGTTTACTTACCTTACAACTTGAACCATGGTTTAAGTCAAGTGCTTGTAACTTAAATGGTAGAGCCTATTTAGCAGGCATAACTGACCAATGGGTTAGCCTTCATTGATCAACTGCCAAATAAAGAAGCATCCATAATAGAAATCATTTCTCGTGCCTTGGCTAGTTTTTGTTCCTTACTTTCCGCTTTGGCTACCGTACCTTCAACAAACAACTTAGCTAGCCCATGCACCGATGACCACGCTAGCAGTTCATGTGCGCTAAGACTCTCAGGGTCTTTATCTTCAATGGTTTCTGCAAACCCACTTTCAAGATGCGCGCGCAATTGCTTTGCAGCGGCCACATAGTTGGGGTCATTGACGTACAAGGATTCCTCACGCCACATCGCACGAAAGAATGCTGGTTTGTCTAGTGCGAACTCTATGTAAGCCAGGCCCACTGCGTGAAACGGTTTGGTGGATGCTTTTTCTGCTGACAGCTTAGCCTCTGACATTGCTTCAGCTAATTGGGCCAATGCCCTGGCGGCGAAGGCGGTTAGCAGGGTTTTCTTGTCAGCGTAGTGTCTGAATGCTGCAGAAGGGGATACGCCGACCAACTTGGCGCAAGCGCGAAGGGTGACAGCCTCTAGTCCGAACTTGGTGGCTATTTCATCGACCGCTACCAGCAGCGATTCAGCAAGATCACCGTGATGATAAGAGTTTTTGGATTTCTTCATGGCTTCAGTGTACTAGATGATGTGAACACTGTTAACTTTTTTTCTTCCAAGCCCTTGTGTATTGCCACAGAGCCTGTATATTAGATGTGAACAGCGATTACATTGGTTGGTTAAGGGAAGCGATTATAGCCATAAGGCGCTGTTTATCAAAAAAATAGCTTCCTTATTGTCCTTTAGGAGGATAAGAAATGTCATCAACAGGTGAATCAACGGTGGAAAGAACAAATAGTCGATCTTGGGGCCCTTGTGGGTCGAACTATGGTCGCAAGGGGCATTGGACGGGTGGCAACATAGCCGCCATGGTGATTGGTTTTGTATTGTTTTGGCCAATAGGTTTATTGGTGCTTTACTGGACAATGACAGGTCGTCCGGTGCGCGAGCTACCCGCTGCTATCCGTGACAAATGGGTTGGTATTACTGGGGAGTGGGGCAATAAGCATCACGCCAGTAGCAACAGCGTGTTCAATGAATTTCAGCAGACTCAGTATGATCGGATCAGGGAAATAAAAGACGAGATCAAAGAGCGCGCTGGCAGGTTTAATGACTTTCGTGATGATGCAAAGAGAAGGGCGGACGAAGACGAATTTAATCAGTTTATGGCTAGCTCGCCTAGTGCGAAGTAGGTGGTCTTTGTCTGATCACTGCAGCGGCATACTTTTGTGTGCTGCTGCTTTTATTGTTTAGAGTTAGCTACTAAGTACCTCGTCCATACTGACGGCCAATAACAGTCATAAGAAGGCAAAAATCAGGGTTTCAAAGTGAGCGGATATATAATTTTTCATTACAATATTCTGGACACAGTTCGGATCGAAGAGCTAGGGCCGCGTTCGTTACCAGTGCTCCAAAAACACGGTGGAGAGCTAGTGATCGGTTCTTACGTAACACCGCTGGAGGGCGCGCCTTTCACTCACATGGTAGTTTATAAATTCGAATCGCAGGAGGCTGCGATGGCGTACTACGAGTCTGGAGAAATACAGGAACTTTCAAAACTAAGACGAGAAATAACAGAGGGCTTTGCCGTATACGTTCCAGCGTTTCAAGTTGAGCAATAGCATTTCTCAAATTGAAATGTTTTTTGTATAAATCGCCTTGGGCAATTCAGAGTGAATGGGTGCTATCGGCTAAAAGCGGACATATCCAATAACAGTTTAATTTATGTGTTGTGGGAAGTAATAGTAATGATTGTAAGAACCTTTTTAGTAGTTACCTGGATCCTAATGTTGACTGGGTGTAGTAATACAGCCGCACCAGTATCGGAGCATGACAAACCCATAAAAGCCGGTGCTTTGTCTGGCTTATATCGTGATGCGGGGTCAAATAGCCCTGTGGTTTTGATTGTTCCAGGGTCAGGGCCGACAGATTTAAATGGAAATAGTCCACTCGGCATTAAATCTAATGCGTACATGCAAATGTCCGACGCATTAGCGGTTCATGGAATATCAACGGTGCGTGTGGATAAGCGTGGTATGTTCTCTAGCAAAGCAGCGGGTGATCCAAACGCAGTAACGGTAGATGTATATGCGCAGGACTATAGAAATTGGGTTGAGGTAATTCGAGCTGAAACGAACCAGTCTTGCGTTTACATGTTGGGGCATTCTGAAGGCGCACTAATGGTCTCAGTAGCCTCAATCGATAGTGAAAATGTTTGTGGTCTCATACTAGTGTCTGGAGCAGGTCGACCTCTCGGCGATATCATGCGCGAGCAATTGAAAGCTAACCCTGCTAATAAACCTATTCTTGAACAGGCTTTTGCAGCCATTGAACGTTTGGAGAAAGGCGAGAAAATTGACACAAAGAACCTGCATAACGCTTTGCAACCGTTATTCAGAGCGGAAGTGCAAAACTTCTTAATTTCTGCTTTGGCAGTTGATCCCGCACAAGCGGCCGCAGCTGCTAATACAGACACGCTGATAGTACACGGAAAGAACGACATTCAAACCTCAACTATTGATGCACAGAAACTGGCTGATGCAACGGGAGGACAGCTCGTTGTAATTGAGGGGGTCAATCACATACTGAAGGAGGCACCTGCGAGTAGATCTGAGAATATTGCAACCTACAGTAATCCGGACCTACCCGTTTCAGAAAAAGTCATAGCTGCTATTCGCAAGTTCATTTCTAAATAGAGCATGGACCTGCCCAATGGTCGTTCGGGGGCGCTATCCATGCTTCGTCACTAGACGCAGCTCGCTTTAACATTAGTTGAAAGACCGCTAAGGGCACTTCAGCGCCATTCATTAGGTTGATCGTTGAAGTTCGAATTAAGCATTCACGAATGAGTACTTTCGACCAATAGAGGTCTTGTACGCCATCCACTAAAATATTTTGTATGGAATT
>JAYJMJ010128996.1:0-17873 GCA_036873875.1 Laminaria ephemera | reverse complement strand
TGTAATGATAATTGTACAACTATGTAATGACATTATGATAATATAATAACTCATGCAAATATCATCATACAAGTAGTTCAATATCATCATTTGGTTTACATAATATCATCATAAACAATATTACTATAGAGGCCAGCTACTATCCGAACGGAAATAGCAATAACGTCGGCGGCATTAGATTTGGCAATGACAGAATATGGGTAAACAAAGTTACGGTATCGGGCCTCTGGGATGATGCGTTTGACGTGGTATTAAATGCCACAGACGCCACTTTTAGTAAAATCAAAACATTTAACACCGATAAATCATTGAATATGTTTTACCCGAAATCGGCAAACAAGCGAATCTCCATCCATAGTTCTGATCTTGCGGGACGGCAGCGTAACCCGTGGAATCAAGGTGCTCAGTACGTACATATGTGGAACAATTATATCCACGATGCACAGTGGACCGGATCAATGGCAGGATTGAGCCAAACGCAATATAAAAATAACTCGCGCACGAGCCCGGGCCCAGCAAATACAATTTCTGAAAATAACTTGTTTGAAAATACTGGATCAGATGCGCTGCGAACATATACAGAGTCTGCAGGTCTGGAAGGTTACATACATAGCAACGGCGACGATCTAGGCGGTGGAAAGATAATAGGGATTGAGAACGTCTCCTTTACAAACACCCCAGGTCTCTTCAGCATTCCATATACCTACACACTTCTCCCGGTCGATAAAGTAAAGGCGTACGTACTGATAAACGCCGGGGCGTCTTAGTGGCAATGCAGTCAACCGCGTCGCTTTAACTGGGTTATTTCACTGCAGTTCGTATATGTGACTCGGAGTAATGTAGTACTCCCGCTTCGCACCGACATAAATCTGTTATTCTCATACGCATTGCTCCGGCGCCTTCAAGTTAGCTTTCCAACAAAATAATCATCGGCGTGACACCAAGAAATATCCGCCCAATGCTATTTGCGTATAAATTGAAGAATAAAAGCCCACGATTCCACAAACAGCGTACGGTAGCTACTCGGCCATACCAACAGCGAAGCCAAAATACCGGTCTTACGATACGATATGAGTAATGTATAAACATTCTTTAGGATCATACCAACAGCGAATACTGCAGCGACAGATTCAGCGGTATGGTTTTTGGCCATATATGCAGCAACAAATATCGTAAGCACACTGGACACCAAGTTGATTTTTAATAGATCTGCTTGATGGAATGTCATTTTCAGTAGGAAACCTACAGGACCAAAGATTATATTCGAAAGATAGCCAATTGAGAGCACAGCGAGAATTTGGTGCCCCTTAGCGTAGAAGTCACCAAACACCAACGCCAATATTTCCCCACCCCACAAAACAAAAACCACCGTCATTATGACTGAAGGAAATGACACTAGCGTAGTCACTGTACGAATGACACGCTGTAATGAGCTGTTATCTTTCTCCTTACCATATTGGTTAGCAATAAAAGGGGGTAGCAGACTATTTAAAACCTGCATTGGAAACATAATAAGCGTAACCATTTGTACCGCAGCGCCATACAAGGCAACTTCAGATTTCGTCACATAATACCCAAGCAACCAAACGCCAACACGCAAGAACGTTTGATAAATGATGCTATCCACTAAGAAAGGAATGGCCTGCCATAGCAATTGTCTGGCAGGCCATTCGCTAGCTTCACCCTGAAGGGCTTTTGTCCGACAACGCAAACTTACCCCAGCGATTACAACAGCAATTGCAAGGGCAATACAGGTAGCAAGTATTGCATCAGAGGCAGTATTCACTGCAGAATTGGCACTGAAGATTACAAGCATTAGGAAAGTCAAGCCACCACGCATTGAATGACCAAAAATCGACACTCGAAAGATATCCTGCAGGCCGCGAAAAACCTGAATTTCAGTTGTGTGAATGCAATGTAACACCACCCACACTGCTATAAGCGCACTGACATAATCACTTAGGTCCAGGTTAAATATGCTGCCTAGGTGGTCGGTTAACGGGCTAATAAAAAAAATCAAGGCGGTCACTGAGGAAAACATACCAACCAGGATGAATGTTATGTGAATCGTCGCCTTTGCAGTCGCCTGATCATTTTTTCCGATCAGGTTAGCCGCATTCCTCATCATTGTTTCCGGCAGCCCAAACATGCCAACGAGACTAGCAATCATCACCACACTCAATATAAGCAGATAATCCCCCATCTGCTCAGGAGAGATCAACCGGGACAGAACGGCCATATTAACGAACGAAAAAAATGTCCCCACTATTTGCCCTGCAAATGCCCAAAATGAAGCGCTTGCAAGCCGCTTTTTCACCGGACTACCACGGGTCATATTTTTGGATTACCACAGAAATTTGTGTTCATTTTGGGCTCACAATACAAGTTAAATTTATTCAACCACGCTCAGCTTAAATCGGCAGCAGGCGCAGTCAGCCAACTATTGATGAAACGCAGCCAGCGACATAAAATAACCTAATGATTTATAAAAAATTAAAGCGATTAAGAAAAATTACCACGAAGTACACTTGGCGAACTTTCAAGGGAGTTTACCAGAGAGTGCATAACTTCGATGGGTCCCAACAAATACTTTTCATTGTGGGTAGCCAACGCTCTGGAACCACCATGCTTAGTCACGTGCTGGATCGCGATGTGCGCACTAAGTCCTTTGATGAGCAAAGCCGACTTTCAACCCGAGATCCAGAGCGCCTTGTGTGGGATCCACTTCACGCCGTGACAAAAAAATTGAGCAAAGGAAATGCTCCTTTGGTTGTTGCCAAGCCATTAGTGGAGTCGCACCGAATTAGAGAATTACTTGATTTAATACCAAATTCAAAGGCAGTATGGATCTACAGAGACCCGCGTGATGTTGTGTCTTCAAGCCTGAATCGCTTTGGAGACTTTAACGGAGTAAACGACATTCAACCGATACTTGATAATATCTCGGATTGGCGCTCCGCTGGCTGTTCTGATGAAACGAAAAGCCGAATAGATGGTCTATATAACCCTGAATCAGCAACATCTCGGGCAGACGCTGCTGCATTGTTTTGGCTATCGAGAAACCAACTCTTTTTCGATCAGAACCTGCAATCAGATGACAGAGTGATTGTGATTCGATACGAACGATTTGTACAACAACCCGAAACAGGTGTTAATAATTTGTATCAGTTTCTGCAGTTGAAATCGCCAGTGATTGCAGTCAGCGACAATGTAAGCAGTTCTTCTGTAGGCAAAGGCTCACTCACTCAGCTTAACCCACAGATTGAGAAAACTTGCATGCAGCAACTCGCCTCTTTGGATGCTATTGCAAGCATCTAGGTTGAAATAGCTTTCTTCTTCTCATTCTTCTTTTCAACTCAGCACTGGCAGACAATCACTACTATTCGGAAGGTAGATCATCTGGAGCCTTCAAAGCCGTAACACCGATGGCAGTGCTCCGTCAACTGTGTCTCTTGGAACTCTTTGCTATTTGGTTCCTCGTAAATGCATAAGAAATACACGCTATCAGACTCCACACTAGCCAGGTCATCTTCGAGTATTCCCAAGTAAGGGTGGATGCCCCTATCCCCCAAACCATCAATATAGTCACCAGCATATACCTTACCTCTCGTTGCGCGCGCATAGCAGCAACCAGCAGAGACAGAATTAAAAAAATAAATACTACAAAACCAATAAGGCCTGTCTCAGCGAGTATGGACAAATAAGTACTGTGAGCGACGATTCCTACCTCCATCCCATAACCACCAATCCCAACCCCCACTACTGTATTTAAAGGACTGCGCAGCCAAATCTCTATCGCGGCCTTCCATAATTCGCCACGACCACTGACATTGCCCGATTCCAATTCTTCCGAAAATGTCAATATTCGAGCAAACTGAGCCTCAGGAACGTATTGCAACACTAGGACTAAAGAAACAACAATAGCAATACCCGCAATTAATCTCACTGATTTACCGACGTACAAGAGGCTTAGCAATATATACAGCAGAGTCGGGATAATTGAGACAAACCCGGATCGACTACCCGACATCACAATCGCAAGAACACCTAATGGCATAAAGACATACGACACCGCCCGAACCACAAAACCACTCGCCGCTCGGGTCGCCAAATACCAGGCGACGGGCAACGCAAGACTAATAGACATAGAGAGCTCATTAAAATCTACTCCTTCGATTCCAGATCGCTTACCAAGCTCAACTTCCCCAATATCGCGTGTAAAGAAATGCCAAAACACAAACCCAACCGCGACACACCCACCAATCAGAAAGACTTGCATAGCCCTAACGCAACGATTCTGATCATTGACTGTAATCCAAATAAAATAGGATGCTAGAAACAACTGCACGTACGAAAATAGAAACAACGTCACCACATCCGGATGTCGAGTCCACAGAAACGATAAAGAACACCAGGCAACAAATAGTCCCGAGAAAATGTAGGATGGCACGAATGTTCTTATCGACTGTTTCAGTAAAAGCAACAATATCCATATACTGAGTATTGGAATACCAATAGCGCGACTAATGGAACCAATACCTTCTACTAAAATAGCATTTTCGAACGGGACCGAAAATACATAAATTAGCGCAAACATATAGGCTAACGGAAACAGAATATTGTACATCCCAGCAGCAGGATCAGCAGTTCGATCACCATGCATAAAATCAGACGTGCCTGACCGAATTTTTTTAGAACTTCTTCTACGTCTTTTTTTAACATTCATCTCAATTACCCGCCCTTTTCGACAGACGACTCTCTGCGCCCTCCAAAACAGAAATGAGTTTTGCAGCTAATAGCTCACGAGAAAATTCGTTGGAACCAAGCCTAGCTGATTCCTCGCTATACGCAATCAATCGTGGTTTATCCGTCAACAGGGCAAACAATTTTGACGCGGCATCCGAAGCGCTTAGATCATTAAGTGTTATACCGGCATTATTATTTTCAAGTAATTCCGCCTGCCAGCCACCATAATTTATTACCACGGGCTTACCCGCTGCCAACCCATCAAAGAACTTATTAGCGCTATTAGCCCACATCTCCTTTATAGGCAGGAACAACGATGTCACAACGGTGGCAGCTGAGTACACCGCTGGAACTTCATCTTTCAATATGCTGTCCCACATGAAGAAGTTTTTCTCATAGACGCCTTGTGCTATCGCACTTTCACGTATCGTGTCTTGATCATAGCCCGAGCCGACAACAAGAAACCGAACTTCTGGATCCATTGACAACATTTCTTTTGCTAACTCTACCATGTAGCTAACACCGTTAATGTGCCCTAGCGTTCCAGCATATACCACTAGCGGCCTGTCTTTTAGCCACTCGTGGGTAGCCCGCAGCTTTTCCCCACCCTCCGCACCAATCCGAAACAATTCAATATCTGATGAATTCGGGATGTTGTGCACCGTCTCGGGGTCACAACCGCCTTTGATCGCACCCTCACACATACCAGGTGATAGTCCAACCACGGCATCCGCATGCTTGTAAGCCCACTTTTCAAGTAAACGCGCTGCCCAAATAGTTAAAGGGGATTTCAATGCCCCCACCGCAATCGGGAGCTCAGGCCAAAGGTCCCTAACCTCAAAAACCATTGGCACGCGCTTTTGCCACTTTGCAAATACACCCGGAATCGCGATGGTAAGTGGTGTGCTGGTAGCAAAAACCAAATCAGCGTCAATCGATCTGGTTTTAAGCGAACTCTTAATCGCGAAATCAAAAAAAGCCATAATTCGAGCAAAATACCCTAGCTTGTTGGAGTAACTCACGGGCAACCAATAAACATTAATCCCATCGATATTCTCTAGCTGCCAACCTGGGCTCGCTTGCCCGGACTCTCTCCGGGAAGTAACGAGATGCACCTCGTGCCCGGCTGCGACCATGCGTCGAGCCATCTCGTAGGATCGGGTGCTACCAACCATCAGGGGGGTATTAAAATACTGGTGTAAGTATAGAATTTTCAATTCTGTCAGCGTCTGCGCTAGATTAAAGTGGTTTGATGTCGGTCATTTTACATAATTACATCTAACCTGATGCAAACGAAATTAGAGAGCAGAAGATGCGAATGTCGACTACCTTCAGCGCTTTATTGCTTCGGGCAGCAGCCTAGTCTGTGCTGACTGTCACACTACAGGCTCTTTTACCAGATCATCGATACAACCTGAGCACCACCACCATCCAGAAGGATCGTCATCATCTGATCAAGGATTGAGTCAATCCGAACCTTCCCTACAGCCCTAAATGTAACTTAAAACTACATTTCGATTTCACAGACCGAGTAGTAAGCCCCATTCAGTATAGCTGCCCAGAAAATCTCTCAGCAGTAAATTTACCGCTGCCGATTTCCGCCCTTCAGATTAGCCACAATCCACAGCCAGAATTCAAGTTTGGACCTCTCCGATCACATCACCGTGGACCATCGACTCTTTCGGATGACTTTACCGGACATGCTCAATATCATCCACCAGACAGCGATTTTCGACACCACAACTCTTATACCTTAACATCTAGAGCCTAATACCAATGTCAGTGCTCTATATAATGCCGCCGTTGCCTGAAATCGAAAAATCCTCAGCTGCAAGCAACTGCTTGCTTATTTTACTGGTAACAATTGCCTTAATCACGGCCTTTCTGGCCGTACCGTCGGCACGCGGAACCGATCAATTCTGGTACGTCGCAGACACTGACACCATTGCCGACACGGGCCGTAACCATAGTAATTTGACCATGCCTGGGGTTGCCCTGAGAGAAGACACAGGCTCTCCCGCTACAAGCTTCTACCATAACGGACCTCTTCTTTACCTCAACGGCTTACTCGTTTCGCTAACCGGGCTTGACGCTTTCACTATTTGGAAATTGAATAATTTCCTCTTTAGCATTTTGGCAGGGTTACTCGTTTGCGTCTTAGTGACCGACGCAACCAATCGGCAATTCGGTTTTTATGCTTTGGCGCTCTATCTACTATCACCACTTAATATTTGGCTCGCCGTTAACGCTCTGCAGGAGGTGTTTTACGCACTCTTGTTTGCAACGCAGCTTTACATAACGCTCAAGCATCGTGACTCCACCATCGGCTTTCTGATAGTGCTGGCAACACTAGTGGCCGGCGCGTACTCACACCCCTTTTTCAAACTAATGATGATAACGATTGCAATAGTCTATCTGCTAGATAAACGGTACCTCGCAACCGCCACGATTGGTGCCGGTCTAGCTGCGGTTATTCTGTCTGATACACTTCTATTTCCAACTTCTTTTCCCCCGGATATTTCAACACTCATTGCCTATAGCGTTCCGGGAAAATCAAACAGCCTGTGGCATCAATCTGACTACACACTCACCGTAACTACAACGCTTTTGCTAAAGAAATTTGTTAGTTTGGTTACTCAGCAGTTTACGGACTTGTCAGTACCTATTCTCTCTCTTTTGACCTACTTATCTATCCCCGCATTCGTCCTGCTTGTCT
Organism: Laminaria ephemera; assembly: GCA_036873875.1. Taxonomy (NCBI): domain Eukaryota; class Phaeophyceae; order Laminariales; family Laminariaceae; genus Laminaria; species Laminaria ephemera. Next base: position 10,411 of record JAYJMJ010128996.1, on the reverse strand, counting down.
ACCGACGAAGGTACGCGAGCACGCTGTTATTATCTCTATGCTTTATCGCTTTTGGCCTTTACGCTGGAATTATACTTTTAATGCAATTTCAGGTTCGTTATCAGCAAATAGTCGCACCCGCGGCCGTCACGCTAGTTATTATCGCGCTCTTCACGTATGCGAGAAATCGGGCGCTTCCTATCGTGATAATCTTAGCAACGATTTTTTTCGCCATCGACTTGCTATTGGTATCGAGAGCAAAAACAGATGCTGCGCTTTTCAAACAATCCAGTGATAAGTTCGCTGAGTTTATTGAAGAATTCCCCTCCAGCTATCGAATAGCATTCATCAATGAAAAAAGTTTGGGCAGTTACCTATACCTGGTTCAGTCTTCCAAGCCCAGGCAGACCATGGTAATTGGAACTGGTTGGCTATCCGAGGGTAACTACAGCAAAGTAATTGAATTATTCCAGCCCCAGCTACTCATTTACTCGGAATCTCAACTCGCGAAGGCTCAATATAGTGATACCCTAATCGAGATATCCGACTTCCACAAAGTCGGTAAGCTTTACTACGAATTATCAGCTACCCACTAGGGATTGAGCAGAAACAGAAGCGAGATAGAAAAATGGCTGGCAAGCTGGATAAGCTGGAAGCACTGAGGGGTGCGGCAGCCCTGTATGTTGTATTTCATCACACTATTCCATACGACAGTCGGCTGTTTAATTTGCCGGTTGGGCATTTAATGCGTTTCGGACAGGAAGCAGTAATTTTATTCTTTCTGCTGTCCGGTTTCGTCATTAACTATTCCTTCAAACTATCCAGAAACAAGAAATTCGGAAACTACTTCGCCAAACGTTTTTGCCGAATCTACATTCCATTAGTAGCGGTAATGCTGGTTTCATATTTTACAGAGAGCTACGAAGCCGGAGGCCTACTGGGGCCAGACATCAGCTCTCTGCTTGGCAACCTGTTTATGCTGCAAGACTGGTCGGTTGCCAACCCCAACGTCCTTGTCGATCCTTACATGGGTAACGGGCCACTGTGGTCACTCTCATATGAGTGGTGGTTTTACATGTTGTTCTTTCCGCTCAGTTCGTTTGTAAAAAATGTGCGGTATGCAAATGCAATTGTATTCTCCCTGGCGATCATTGCTTCATTTGTCTACATCTTCTACCCATACTTTGTGGTGCGGATTTTTATGTACCTTGCCATCTGGTGGGCCGGGGCATATGTAGGGGCCCTTTATCTGGAGAATCGCCACCGTGAATTCAAACAGTTACTGGTACCGTGTGGTGTTTTGGCGTTTATTGCAATTGCCCTCTCACTCAATGTCTACCTTTTCATCACTACAACTACTGACAAAATCTTCTACGGCATTCATCCGTTCAATGAACTAAGACATTTTTTGTTTGCGCTGATTGCCATTATCGGAGGTTGGTTTTGGCTTAGGTCTGGTTGGATTTTTTACAATGCTACGCTGCACCATTTTCGCTGGTTTGCACCTATTTCATATGCGATTTATATTTCCCATGATCCCATCATGAGAAATGCCACTTACCTGGCATTCATAGACAACTCGACTATTCGGTGGCTAGGCTACTTTACAATTATGCTAGTAGTCTCCTATATCATTGAAATTAGAATATACCCCGCAGCCAGGAAGCATTTACAGCCAAGGATAGAAGGGTTCTTTCGATAGCTAACAACAATTGCCATTACCTATCTGGTCTAGCAATGCAACTCGTGGTTAAGCAGGCTTCTGAGTGAGCGTGTAGTAGATATTCGCAAAAATATTATGCAATAAAGCCTAACCGTTTAATGACAGATTTTTGAGATCCTCCGCCATTCTACTTATCAAATTCTCAAGCTTCTTTACGCGCGCCTTTAGCAAGTTAACTTCCAGATCAGCCTTGTAGCCGACCTCTATGCCTATTCGCGGCTCCCAAGCCTCATCTGTAGCATATTCGGTAATTTCCAACATACCGTCGCCACATTGCACAACAAAAGAGCCGCTATTTGTTAAGCGCAATATTCTACCCACCACACCAATAACACTGGATTCAGTATATTTTTTGGCCTTATTGATAACCAGGACCTGGTCATCCACGAATGAATAAGCGCCCGGGTAAGGACGAGCTGTTGCACGGATCAATCGGTTAATTTGATCAACAGTACAATTCCAGTCTATTAAGCCGTCATCCGGTGTTCTTTTTTCATAGTAAGTCGCTACAGACTGATCTTGCACTTTGTAATTAACACTATTCCCAGCAAGCTTCGGTAGCAATTCATCTAACGCCAATTCCATGGCAAACAATACCTTTTCAACCAGGGAAACAACATCATCTTTATCTGAAATTAAGTAATTTTGCTGCGCGACTATAGGGCCATCATCGACCCCCTCAGCAAGCTTAAAAAACGACGCCGCCCCCTCTCTTTGCTGATCAATGATCAACCAGGCCAAAGGCGCCCTGCCTCGACCACGCGGTAATAATGTCGGATGAAATCCAATACAGCACACCTTTGGTATATCCAAGATTTCCCTGGACACCAATTGCGACAAACCTACCACGAAAATATAATCAGGCTCTAAGGCACGTATGCTGTCTGCCTCCGTGTTAATGTTTTTGAATGAACAATATTTGAAGTTATTGTCCAAAGACATTTCCGAGAGATTCACATAGCCACTTACATGATCAGTGTTCTCTGACTCATAGCCAAACACACCCACCACGTCTAACTGATGTTCTGCCAGCTTCTTTAACGTAACTTCTGTACTGTTGACCGCACCAATTAAAACAATCTTCGGCTTTGCGCCTGCAGTCGTTTGACCCATACTCAATTCATACCTCAGGATTTTTCTTTTTAAATTTATCTTCACCAAACAAAACAACAAGAATTGTTTTCAATGCTATTTTTACATCTAGTGAGAAGGATATATTCCTTACGTAAAATAAGTCATATTCAAATCTATCCTGCCAATCCAAGTGAATATTCCCATTAACCTGGGCAAGCCCTGTCAATCCAGGTAGAACATCAAAACGTTTCACCTGCTCGCCGCTCATGTCGTCCAACAAAGATGGTAGCGGAGGACGAGGTCCAACCAGACTCATATCTCCCTTTAGAACATTTAGTAGTTGAGGCAGTTCGTCAACTTTCAAGCGCCGCAGTATCATACCAACCCGAGTGATTTCCGCGTTATCTAAGGCGAGATCATAATTCCGATTTTTGTCAGCTACCATAGTTCGGAACTTCAACAGTTCAAATTTTTTCTGTTTATAGCCAACGCGAGTTTGACGAAAAAACACAGGACCTCGGTCACTTACAAATATTACTAATGCAACCACTACCAGTAGTGGCATAGCTAAGATCAATATAGTTAGAGCAGCTACTCGATCACAAGCATTTTTTATATACGAATACAAAAGTTCTCTACCTAAATAGACAGGCTATATTAGCTCTCTAGTAATAATAAATGCCTCAGCGGCCTCCACACCAACATGCATACCACGAAACTGTGCCAATACCTCCAAACCCTTTTCTGACCTTGGCAGACTGTTGTCTTGCAATTGTGATTTATATTCGCGCATAGCCGCCAATTTAGTTTCCAGGTGGTTGCTTATGTCAACATACAAGTTAGGCTGGAAACCAACTTCAAGATAAGGGGGCGTTAAATGTGTTTCGGTAAGCGTTTCATACATAACAATCCGCTTTACCTGCCGACCCAAAGACAAATACGGTCGAGTAGCCACATTAACTGCATACGATACTGCACCATGATCTTTGTGGAGATCATGCTGAAACGGAATATACAATTGATCAGGATTGACCTCTTCTATGACCTCCTGGATGACCTTGTTCGTCTGCCATACAGGAATAGAGTCAAGACAAACCGTGGGCAAATCTTTGAATAGAACCTTAGACACACCAATCAGTTTATTCGCCGATTTGCACTCAGCCCTTGCGACTTTCACGCTCTCTGGCCGAACAAAAGGGTGAGGCTCAGTGCCATGGCCGGTTACAACTGCAACGACGACATTTTCATCTTCGGCACACAAGCGCGCCATGGTGCCGCCCACACCAAGTATCTCATCATCGGGATGTGGCGCTAAAACGAGAACTGTCATAAGTTACCATTGTGGTCGTCTTAAAGTTCTTTCAGACGATATAGAAATTTCTTCAAATCTAGCATACCGGCTTGCTTTCGGAAACAATTCAAAGCAGGAAGCACCGACTCTTTAACCTTTAAAACTTAAGGGAAAGATAAATCGAAAACACTCACATTCGGCATTAACTCCAAATCTCACAGTGCCGCTGTAGCGGGCTCGCACCACAAATTCAGAGTGCTAAAAGGATACGCCAAGAGCAGCTAATATACTGTCACAGATCGAGTAAAATGCTTAAGCAAGTCAACCCCATCCCAAACAGAATTAAACTCTAACGCCCTGCCAACTGGAACAAGCCGATATCCACCTTTCAAGCTCATCGCTTTCGCGAATTCAAGCTTTTCACCTCGCTGGAATCCAAATTCGGTAATGGTTTGAATGTCCGGTCTTAGCAGATCGGCAGCATCCAACAACGTGTCTAAACGAACCTGAAACAATAAGCCACCTCCCATTACCTGATCGAATATCGAGGAATCGGAACCGGACTCAATTACCGTGAGATTTGAGCTAATCCTTTGCGCCGTAGTCGCACCACCATTTGCCAGCTGCGCATTGGCAAATGTAAATTTCTGCAGGTCTATTCCAGTGGGTATCTCGTGATTTTTCTCTTGCGCGATCTGATCTATAAAATCATACAACTCCCGTGGATCCGGAGTTTCAGCACCAATCCAGGCTAGCAACCTCGGAGAACCACAGCCCAGTTGATCAAACCAGAAAATATCATTGAACAAATCCTGAGCAAGTGACCTTTTTTCATCTGCAGATAATCTCAGCCATTCGCTTGTATTGATTAAACACATTGATTTCCTATCCGAAAATCCCAATGTCAACCCATCTGGCCGAGTAACACTCCTACTCAACTCTCTAATTTTTTCGTCTCCACCCCATATAACTCTTAAATCACTCCGGGCCGATATTCTTGCCGTGCACCCGGAATCATAATCATAAGTACAAAAAATATTGCGGTGTATCTGTTTCGATTCGCCCAAAACAGTCATTATCTGTTCAATCAGCCACAGTGATAGCTCACTCGGATTTCTACTCATCCTGACGACATTACAATTGCCGACCAGATAGCTTAAAACCCAGGAATAGGCGAATAGAGTGTCTACATTTTGCGGAGGAAGATGGAACGCGACCCCACGAGGGGCAACTATTTCACTATCATCATCAGTGCTTCGCAGATTACTTTGAAGCGCACTCAAAGCAGAAGGCCTTATCCAATAACCCAATGCCATAATTTGTGGCATCGACCGGGCAATCTCACTTGCCAGCAAACGCCTGGATAACAATTTCAGGCAATCAAGCACTTCTGCCGAAAACGGATGTAATGCGTGTGACTTAAGCTCAGAGCAACGGCGAATAAGTTCGTCTTCATTTACCGCAACGGCCGCGCCGGTATCGTTGAAAATTTGAACAGCCATTAAACGCCTGCCGCTGCAATTACATCTGAACAGCCTCTGAGTTCTGTTTTCTTAACCCTGCCAAGCACACGCAATCCATTCCCTATAAATCGACCTGATGTGCTGACTGATTCAATTACGCCTAGATCTTCAGTTAGTAGTGAATGGCCCGGATAAGATTTGGGAATTAGAGATAAAACTTGCACAATCCCGGGCTCTCCTACTTTGCACGGTTCCCAGGTTTTCTCATTACGGATTATTACTTCTGAAAAATTGGGGGCAAACAACAACCCATCGGGCCCTTCAAGGAATATTGATCCTATTTGCTCTACCATTCCATAAAAATTATAACTGCGCTCTAAATTTACAGTGCGCTTGAGCTCTGCTTTAAATTCATCCGGGCCAACAGCGTCTTCGACCATTTTTTTCCATCCACCCGAATGGATTAACGTACCATTTTGCAAATCGAGATTGGCAGTCTTAAACTGCTCGCTTAAGATCTTCCATACTAAAAATGTAAAACCAAAAATAAAAAACGGATTATCTCCGTTGCTTGCTAAAAATTCCTGCACCGCATCAATATCAGGCTGCCCGTCTGAGTCGAGCATAAAAACCGGTTTTACTCCAAAACGCATCATACCCAGCACACCAGCGCCACGCGCGCTCATTAGCTTAGGGTCTTTAATCACACTGGAGGTATCAGCCACCAACATAGGCAAGCGCTTTTTGCCAAGGGCATGAGCAATCGAATTCGCAAGACACTTCTGTTGCGAAGTGGACGTAGCGCGATCAACTGCTATACGACTAACCGCCTGGCCCGTTGTGCCACTGGAAGTAAGGGTGATCACAGTCTCATCTGATTCAATCGAATCCAGTTGTAATTGTTTGAATAACGAGACAGGCAAATAGGGCACGTCTTCGATGTTACGTGCATTCAAAGCACTATCACCCCAATACCCATCAATTATTTTTTTATAGGCTTCACACTTCTCATAGTGGTGCTCTGAAAGCTTGTTGAGCTCACTCAGCATTTCCCGGTTTTTAAATTTGGACTCCGCCTGATACGGAGGTTGCTCCCGAAGCAGCTCAAGACTCATCTCTGCACCTAAGCATTGATCATCTCCAGCACCGATTTGTAGTCGATTTTATTTCGACTGGTAACGGGGATGGAATCAAGTGAATGGAATTTAAAAACGGACACGGGCAGTGAGAATTTCTCAATAATTTTATTCAATGCATCGTTGCGCTGACTGTCATCAGCTTCAACATAGCCGATATAAAGATGATTACCCAGCTGAACTACGCAAGCCTTGAAATAACCTTCAAGTTCTTTCTCTACATCGTCTAAGTTAATGCGCCAGCCATACAGCTTACCCATTCTAGTATCACGACCGGTCACAGTGAGAAAACAGCCATCATTAAGGAAACCGGTATCTCCAGTGTGTAACTCACCATCCAGCTCATCACCGATGGCGAGATCATCTTTACTAGTCGCGTATCCGAGCATAACGTTGGGACCACGATAAACTATTTTCCCTTCGCTGCCGACTGGCAGTTCGGTGTTCTCATCGTCTTTTATCAAGAACTCACCACCAGGTAACGCCTGCCCCACAGAATCCTTGTTGTTTTCGTACATCTCTGGCTGGAGGGTACTCATTCGGGGTGCCGCTTCCGTCTGGCCATACATAATGTAGAACTTCGACCCCGCTGTGCCAGCGTAACTCATGAACATATCTCTGAACTTCTCGGGCAACCGACCACCTGCCTGGGTAAACGAACGTACATTTTCAAGCGGTAGTTTTTCAAGCCTTAATCGACACATTGTTTCATAGTGATAGGGAACACCCGGGAAATGAGTGACATTTGTATTTGCAACTGTGTTCCAGAATTTCTTGTCAGTTAGCTTGTCCGCAGTAACAGTTAACGCACCTCCGGCCAACAGATGACTGGTTACAACAGACAGGCCATATGAGTAACTTAGATCAAGATGAACCAGCGCATTATGATCTGAATTTATGTCCAGCACTGTTTTTATGGATTCGGCATTCGCTAGTACATTTTCGGCAGTTAATTTGACCGATTTCGGCGCTCCGGTAGAACCGCTGGTAGACAACAACAAACACAAATCAGGGTAGATACCAAAAAGCCCTGACTTGGTTTCACGAACAGTATAGCCATCCGCTGCAAATTCAATAACCAGATGCGGCTGATAACAGTTCTCTAAATTTGTCCTGCGTTCTGACGGTAGTTCGTGAGTAGCAAGTAGGACTGCATGCTTTGAAGCAAGCGTGGCCGCGAGAAGGGCTATAGACTGTGGATGCTGCTTTACATAAAGAACGATTAACTTTTTTGACTCTGACTTTAGACGATCAATCCAGAGATTAGTCTCATCGATTAGTTGCCCATACGTCTGAAAAACATCGTCCTGCCAGTAAATTGCGGGTTTTGACTCATCGACGATACTGTTAAAGAACGGCAACTTCTGCACTAGACTAACATTCCGCCATCAACTCCTACGACCTGACCGGTTACATAGGTCGACAAATCAGATGCAAAAAACAATGCTAGATTAGCCACATCCTGTGGTGTACCTATACGACCCATCGCAATACTTGCCCGACGCTCTTCATCAATTGCCGGATCGATGCCCTTGATCATGTCAGTGTCAATATAACCAGGGGCTATGGCGTTCACTCTGACACAAGATGGTGCTAATTCTTTCGCTGCCGAAAGAGTCGCACCAATGACTGCCGCTTTTGATGCGCTATAAACCAATTGGCCTTTGTTGCCGAACCGCCCAATAATCGAAGACATGTTGATTATGCTGCCACCACCGTTTCTGGCAATTAATCGTGAGCATGCCTGAATCATATGCAGCGGGCCATTTACATTGGTTTCAAGAGTTTCCTTAAGACTTTCATTTGCAATCATGCCAATCAAGCCATCTTGAAGTACACCTGCATTGTTCACGAGCACATCTAGTCGCTTGAACTCAGCAAAAGCTCGTTTGGCGGCGATGGTTGCTGTCTCGGGATTACGCACATCACCAATAAGCGCGATTGCTTTGATAGAGTACTTTTCTTGAAGTAGCTGGGCCGTCGATTCACATTCAGATTCGCTGCTTCGAGCCAACAAAATCAGATCGGCTCCATTTGCAGCAAATGTCTCTGCGATAGAATAGCCAATCCCTCGTGACCCTCCAGTGACTAAAGCAACCTTGCCTTGCAGATCAAGACTCACAATACTTTTCCATTATCCTTACGGCTTCCGAAAAACTGCTCATATCGAGAATATCGTCGGTTTCCAGCATGCACTCAAAGGCGTCCTCGAGACCTGCAATAATCGACATGTGTGCGATTGAATCCCAGCCTTGCGTAACGTTGTACTCCAACGTTGCCTTATCGATTTCATCCGATAAATTCAAGCTGTCCTTGAAAACGTCAAATAATTTATTTTCTTGTTCTGTATTCATCACATTTCACCGGTTATTCAAACTCAGTCTTAATCGGGTTCTTAAACATCACCCTGTGCTTAGCGGGGCTGCCAGTCGCAAGTGATCCATCCTTCGTATCGGTGGTTAGAATACTTCCTGCTGAAAGCTTGCTATACGCACCTAGTCGCACAGACACCAACACAGTGGCGCGGGTGGCAATCAGAGAATAGGGCCCGCAACTGGCAAATCCACTCAGTGCAGCATAAGGGTGCAACACACTTGATTCCCCTATTTTCGCATCATGCCCGACAGAAGAGTAATTATTTATGATCGTATTTTGACCGATCTCTGAAAACGGACCCACAAATGTATGGGGGCATAATATACAGCCTAAACCAATTATCGCGGTAGGATTTACGACGGCACTCTTGTGAATCAACGTAACGGGCTGAAAATCGGCTGAAATGAATTTCCTGAAAAGCTCTTGCCGATTCGCGGGATCACCAACAGCGACTACAAAGCAGGCGTTTTCAGGGATGCTGTCCAAGCTGCTAAAATACTGCAAGGTACCGCCATAGATTTCGTCGGCATGGCCATTTCTGGGTTCACCATCATCGTAAAATCCAACTACTTCGTATTCCTCTATTGAAGAACCTTCGCTCGACGTTAAACATGATTCTGACGGGAGGAGAAGGGAAAGCACCTCTAAACCAAGCCCACCACAGCCTACTATTACCAATTGTTTTTTCATGTTTGTCGAATCCGTGCTGCGGAGGTAACTACGACCTGCATCAAAATCGATTACTGTCCATTGTCGGCAGGCTCGATTCGACGCGCAGTCAGATCAGTTCGATTGTATTGCCACGGCGAATAGCTTTCGAATCGCATAATGTTTCAGGTTTCACCTGATATCTCAGTACTTGCACAACGCCTTCAACACAGGCTTAGAAACCAGCTAAACGGCCTTTCACCCACATGATAACTTAGAGCAGTTCTGCCTTGGATTCGTCATTTCATTGAGCAAGCCAGTGATACAAGGACCAACCTCTCGATGGCGATACTATCCAGCAACACAATGCGGCAAATACCAAATCTCTAACGGCCGGCTCATTGACTGCCACGGCTCATCAATGGGTACCGCTCGAGGAAATCACCGCGGTTGCGTTCTACCTCATCACCGCCCCTAACTGCGGCTTCTCACCGAACCCCTAGAGCAGGACAAATCTTATCCGCCTGGCAGAAAAGCACCAATATGTTGCGGTCGCTATAACAGTCAATATAACCACAAAGACTATGAAAGCTGCAACACTACCAGCCGCCTGTTTACAAAGGGTTTCAGCTGCAGTAATGCTTACCCTTGGCCATCTAATTGTTACATAAAAATCGAACCCCAATGCCATATTCACTTGGGAAATCAATCACATTCTACC